>CAIGRO010188727.1:0-23319 GCA_903798355.1 Fraxinus baroniana
TAAGGAAAATAATTCTACACTATTGAAAAAATATCATAGAGATTATTCTTTCCATATCTTCAACAGGTCACACTTGTTTTGGTTTTCAACAACGCACACCTAACTATAATGATGAAATTTTGATTTATTGAACGGTAAATCATGAGTCCTACTGTTGTGTACGTCGAGAACAATCTCTACTGGTCATAGATATTGATATTCTGGCCTTAAACATAATGCTTTTTTATGTGTAGTTATCAAGGGACCATCCTAGGATGACAATACAAAAGACAGGAGACACTTTGGTCAGTCGCTGGCCGAGTTCTTAGTCGGTCATGGTGCTTGTTCGACCAAGGCAAGACCTCGACCCCCACCAAGCCGAACTCTTCTTGAAACTATATTATACTGTGTGACTTTTTCGAAAATTAAAGCATGTGTTAAGAAACACTTACACCACTTTAGATTTACGGTTCGGCGTTGTCTAATTCATCTTAATGAGTTTTCGTCAAAGACTTTGGGCTCATGCATTTGTAATGGCATCTATAATATAAAGAATAATGCTATATAGCGTCAGTCTAGATGACCACATTTGATAGGTTCAATTAAATGAAATATTTGATTTTGAATTTAAATAAATCTATCATTTAATATCATATAATTGTCAACTAACATAGCTTGACATCAGTGGGGCAGAATAGCATTAATATAGTCATATAGAAGGGTGGATTGGCCCTTTATAGTTCAAAGGCAAGTAAAAATGTTGTTCGAAAAAGCCAAAAATCACTTAGTTTTTTGTTCACAGTTGTTATGCCTTCACTTAAAAACAAAGGTGTTTTCCAGCCCACTCAAAATTACTATTAGAATATTTTTTCAATATATGCATGGCAAATCAACTCTCAGCTGTCTTATAAATACCGTGCTGAAGCAGAAACACAAGACTCAGACAATAGTTTCTTTACAATATGGCTGGACTAGCTGGTACAGATGATTTAGAGTCAGCCAGAACTGAACTATCAGAGCTAGGTGGTAGTTGGAGATCATCGTCCCGGTATCACAGGTCGAGTTTTGGAAGCGATTCAGCCTCCAGTTTAGCAGAAAATTTTGATGTTGATGATGAAACAATCTTAAAGTGGGCTGAGATTGAAAAACTGCCGGTATGTGAACAGTTGAGATTATCTGTATTTGATGAAAAAGATGAAGCCAATAGTAAAGGGAAAAGGGTTGTTAATGTTACCAAACTTGGCCCTCTGGAGAGGCAGACGTTCATTCAAAAGATCATCAAACACATTGAACATGACAACCTTAAACTGTTGCATAAAATTAGGAAGAGAATTGACAAGTGAGGATTCTTTTTCCTTTGACATGCAATAATCTGTGAGGGCTTACAAATTTTTTAATTTAAATTTTTTCTCAACACGACCGGTAGGATTCATTTTTCATCAAAGAGTCGTGTTTGATGTGTGCTTGCAGAGTCGGTGTAAGATTGCCCAGCATCGAAGTGAGATTTACCAATTTGCGCGTTGAAGCAGAATGCCAAGTAGTTCATGGGAAGCCCCTTCCAACTCTTTGGAATTCTTTAAAGGGCGTGCTTCCGGTAAGTAGTTGAATTCTTCCAAATCAATTTTGTTTCTCAACTCATTTTGTCCATGTACCATGTAAATGTAAGCCATGTTTGTGTAATTCAAAAACTTTTCTGTAAGTATGTTTAGAAGTATTAAGCAAGTTGATTATCAGCTCAAGAAAGGCACAACTATTAAAGACGTTTTAAGGCATAAATACTAACCAGTGCATAACGAGATGTGCTGCTACTCTTAACATGGCATTAGAGCTTAGAATGCTCAAACGGGCTTGGAAGTTTTGACTTTTGAACCCATGTGTGCTCTACGTCTGCATTCTTGTTTCTATGTAGTAGTTTTATACGATGTAGTGTATTTATGCAAGATTTTCATGTTTTCTGGTCGCATAGACCAAGGAGTGAATTCATCCATAAGTACAAATTGAAGCATTGTCCTAAATGAATTTTCACTTTTTGATAAATCTATTTGGTGAACAGGACCTTACCAGGATTACGGGTCTTTCATCAGAAGAGGCTAAGATAAGAATCATTGATGATGTTAGTGGTGTCATTAAGCCTGGAAGGTATATTACAGAAGTTATCTGTTGTTCAGATTAACTGAACATTGAATTGCTTCAACCATTTTAAATTCCCAACATAAAATTCTGTGTGAATCCCTATTCATTTCATTTCCTTTCTCTCTTCTTATTTATTATTCAGAGAAGTTGCTTCAATTGTGCTTGCTCGATAAAATGTCTCAATCAGTACATGTAATTTACCATCTTCTTTCCAGTTTGTAGCTTTGAGTTGTAGCATTTGCATTAATTATGTCTTTCATTTTTGAACAATTTTAGCCATACTTGTTGGATCATGGTGTCCAATAATTGACTGATTTTTCGGGTTCTTGATGCAGAATGACTCTACTACTTGGTCCTCCAGGATGTGGGAAGACCACTTTATTAAAAGCACTTTCAGGAAATTTGAACAAATCTCTCAAGGTAGCTCTTTCCCTGTGCATGTACATGTTACTTTTTTGTGTCGTTAGAATAGTTTTCTGATCTCATTTGCCTAACGTCCAGGAGTATTAGTTTAACCAGTATCCCATTGTGATGTTTGTTCTTTAAAATCAGTTTTATGGCAATGGTTAACATCTAGGTTTCTTTATCTTTATTTCTCTCCAATAGGTTACAGGCGACATTTCATACAATGGATATAAACTAGAAGAGTTCGTGCCCCAAAAAACTTCAGCCTATGTGAGCCAACACGATCTGCACATCCCTCAAATGACTGTCAGGGAAACGCTCGATTTCTCTTGTCGCTGCCATGGAGTTGGAAACAGAGCAGGTTTGCCTTTCAATGCAATCTAATTTTAACAAGATAGTCTTGTGATAAAACTAAACATTTTTTGTTTCTTCCTCTAAAGAAATTATGAATGAGCTCACTAGAAGGGAGAAAGAGGGAAAAATTATTCCAGATCCAGATGTAGATTATTACATGAAGGTAGTGTCAGGGAATTGAAACTCTTCTTTCATATTCGTTAATCTTTAAGAAATTTTTTGCATGTACAAAATTTTATTTACCAGAAATTATACATACTCACATGGGGGGCCCCATGTGAGTTAAATATTGTAAAAAAAAATGGGGCCCACCCCATGTGTGTATTCTGTATGATTTCTAGTTTGTTTTTTTTTCCCTGTAGATACAGTACTTCTCAATTTTTAAAGTAGTCCACTATACATTTAGTGCAGAAGACTTTGCTTTTGAAATTTAGCGTCTGCAAGAAATCTTAGTTCTTCTATTTTCATACAGCATCATACATCATGGTTAGGTGGATTTATATGCCTCAACCTCGACTCAGTGGAGGGGTTTGGATTTTTCGACCCTCTTTATTGATATGAAATTAAGTACAAAGAGGAGGGGGACATTAGAAACCTTTTTACCAGAGATTACATCACGAAAAGAAAGAAAAAAGTTTTCAGAGCCTAAAGCGTGGAAGTACTACTTCCACTTACATGAATTAACGAATGAAATAAACTAAATGCACAAAGACAAAACCAACTCTAAGGATCATGTTATTCTCCTGCATATACAGGATGCCTTGAGCTTCTAGCCTTATCAAACTCCAAACTCTGGAATAGAGCTCTTCAACTTGAAATTCCTTCATTTGCTAATTGATCTGCTACTCTATGACCTTTTCTATAGATGTGGGAAAACCGAAGGATTATTATTATTATTATTATTTTTTTTGCCTCAAGTCTTTAATGTGTGGAGACTTCTCTGCAACTTGTAGCATACAAAAAATTATTTGACACATCAAGGTTATCGTCAACGTGTTAATGACAAACTACACGCCTTACCATTGTAAAGAGCCAATCACACAATGTCATCAGTACACTGTACACCCATTGTCCTCGTTTGCCAATCAACAGCACAGTCAGTCTATTAATTCATTGCAAGATTTCATGTCAAGATCATGGGATTAGTGAGGGTGTCTTATTCAATCTTTGGTCAGGAAGCGTGATTTTGATATTTGGACAATGAAGACCATAGTAATTTGAACTGGTGTAATGTGTAATTCTAAGCACTTCGAAGTCCCAGTCTTGGACACTATAACGCAACAAGGGCACTGGATGATTCCAATGTTTTTGACAATTTCTCCACAAACCATAAATTTTAATCACGGAGTTGCTAAAGCTGAAACCCATAATATTCTTGCATTTCTTCGCAGGCAATTGCTGTGGAAGGGCAAAAGGCAACCGTTCAAACAGACTACATACTGAAAGTACTTTCTTGCCATATCTGGCTCTGAATTTCTTCTTGACATTTAATAGAACAGCGAAGGTTGATCGTTTCCCCTGTTCTGTTTCCAAATTTCAGATTCTTGGACTTGATATATGTGCTGACACACTTGTTGGAAATCAAATGAGGATAGGTATCTCTGGTGGTCAAAAGAAAAGACTGACAACAGGTAAATTAATGGCCACATTAAGAGCATCAGCTAAAAATACACCTCTTACTTTTCTTGTCATGGATGAAGGTTCAGCAACTATGTCACCTAGGCTAGTAGCAAGATGCAAAGTTCAAAAGTTCAAAATATCTATACACTGAAAAGTTAACTTGGTTCGCATTCTGCAGCCGAGATGATTGTTGGCCCAACAAAAGCCCTTTTTCTGGATGAAATCTCAAATGGCTTAGACAGCTCAACTGCATATCAGACTGTTACATGTCTTCGACAACTGGCGCATGTTACTGAAGCCACAGTTCTTATTTCACTGCTTCAGCCAGCACCAGAAACCTTTGATCTATTTGATGACATCATCTTGATGGCAGAGGGAAAAATTGTGTATCATGGACCTCGAGATTGTGTTTTAGAATTCTTTAAGAGTTGTAGATTTAGTTGTCCTGAAAGGAAAGGAGTAGCTGACTTTCTTCAGGAGGCGAGTGCATCGTGATACTCTATATTCTCTGCACTGTTTTCTATCAGGCGAAAAGTACTCATATGTCAACTGTTTTGCAGGTTATCTCAAGAAAGGATCAAGAACAATACTGGGACCAAACTGGACAAACCTACAACTTCGTTTCTGTTGATACGTTCTCAAGAGTATTTAAGGAATCTCCTATTGGAAGGAATCTAAACAAGGAGATTTCTGTGCCATTTGACAAGTCCAGAAGCAACAAAGATGCTATTACTTTTAGTGTCTATTCTCTTCCTAAATGGTCTCTCTTTAAAGCCTGTATGTCAAGAGAATTTCTTCTCATGAAAAGGAACGCTTTCATTTATGCATTCAAATCTATCCAGGTCAATAATCCTAACAGCTTTCTCAGTTCCCCATATTTATTCATGTACTACTTTCACAGGAAGTAGAAGTATCGAATTCTTTACAGTGTACGAAATACTATGGTTTTCCTTCTCATGCAGCTCATCACTATAGCATCTATCATGATGACCGTGTTCTTGCGAACTCAGATGGGTGTTGACATTGTCCATGCTAATTATTACATGGGAGCTCTATTTTATTCTCTCATCATACTCCTTGTTGATGGATATCCAGAGCTCTCCTTGACTGTCGAAAGACTTCCAGTTTTCTACAAACACAGAGACTTAAACTTCTACCCAGCTTGGGCAAGTGCTATTCCAGCTGCCATTCTAAAGATTCCTTTGTCGTTGTTAGAATCTGTTTTGTGGACATCCTTGACTTATTATTCCATAGGGTATGCCCCTGAAGCTGGGAGGTCAGTGGCATATGAACATTACCTAAATTTATTTACGTTTCTTCCATTGCATTTATAATAAACTCGTCATCACCATAAGGCCTTGGTTTCGATAAATTACTCGTCAAAGTAAAATGTCATGATTTTTTGAACGTGATGGATCAATTCATAATCAAACGCAATTCTTTCTTCAGATTTTTCCGCCAAATGATATTATTTTTTGCTGTGCACTTGACCTCAATATCTTTGTTCCGTTTCCTGGCATCTGTTGGCCGGACTATGGTTGCATCTGCTACAGCTGGCAGTTTAACATTAATATTTGTGTGTATATTTAGCGGCTTTGTGATTCCAAAACGTAAGTAATTTTACTTTCTCTATGCAGTTCTTTATTTATAAGATTTCTTGTGAGAACTTCCCTTCCAATTTTAAAACAAGAAAAGAAAAATACAAAATGACTAAGTTTGTAATTGATGGTTTTTCTTGCAGCCTCCATGCCACGTTGGTTAGTATGGGGATTTTGGATATCCCCTCTAACATATGGAGAGATAGGTCTTTCAGTCAATGAATTTCTTGCACCAAGGTGGCAAAAGGTGAGTTCGAAATACATTTGAGTTATTTGGTCCCGTTTAGCTGAGCACACATCAGCTTCTTTTCAGACATGAACTGGACTGGGTTGTCTATCAGATATTATAATTTTCTCTAAAGCCATGACATTCCATTACTTTTAGTAAATTGATCGAATCTAGCGGCATCCACTGTATGCGATGGTTTCAGAAACTTTCATCTGAAGGGGGTAAATTTAATTGTAAACATTCATAATTTTGCTTTCATCAAGCTGGTTCCATACTGATAGCAATCTGGTTTTTCTTTTTTATTCCTGCTCATATCACATTTCTTATTATTTGATTTTGGTGCAATCAATATATTAAAATGGCCATGATTGTCTTTTGATTTCATAGTTGAAAGCATGAACTTGATAGTCACGTACATATGTTATTGTAATTGACGTCTGTCACGATCAAATTTTGCTAAATTTCTTTATTTCATAGACTCGTGCAGATAACTCAACAATAGGACAATTAATCCTTGAAGACCGGGGGTTAAGCTTTGCTGGTTTTTTCTTTTGGAGATCAGTTGGTGCTCTTTTTGGTTTTGCAGTGCTCTTTAACATTGGATTTACCTTGGCCTTGAGCTATTTAAAACGTAAGTATGTTGTTGAACACAATTAAAATGAAATTGGAGAAGATGAACATAATTTAATTTTTCACCTTTCAAAATGTATGCAGCTCCGGGATCTCGCACAATCATTTCAAGTGAAAAGCTCTCACGAATAGAAGGTACTAAAGACAAAAACCTTACAGAAGCACGGTCAAATATTCCTCTTCCTGGCAAGAATGCTGAATCTCAACGAGGTTGGAAACTTTTCTATTTTCTTTCTGGAAATATATTATGTTTTATTCCTTAATATGATTACATTTCCCCCTGTTTTCAATAAGTGTCCATTTTTTTCCACTTGAGGAATATCTCATCACTTGCTGCAGGAAAGATGGTCTTGCCCTTTGAACCTCTAACTGTGGCATTTCAAAATGTGCAATACTACGTGGAAACCCCGACGGTAACCCACAAATCTATTAAATTTGGATTTTGGATAGCCTCAAATTTATTAAGAACCAAGTTTTGTTTTGTTTTTAGGCAATGAAAGAGCGTGGTTTTAAGAAAAAACAGCTTCAACTTCTTCATAACATCACTGGTGCATTTAGACCTGGTGTTCTTACAGCACTTATGGGTATCAGTGGAGCTGGCAAAACAACACTTCTTGACGTTCTTGCTGGTAGAAAGACTAGTGGAACAGTGAAAGGAGAGATCAAAATTGGAGGGTATCCTAAAGTTCAAAGGACATTTGCTAGGATTTCTGGTTACTGTGAGCAAACTGACATACATTCTCCTCAAATTACCGTGGAAGAATCACTTATTTTTTCTGCTTGGCTGCGTCTCGATCAGATCAACTCAGAAGGAAAATATGTATGTCACCACTCATAAAAGTTCAGACTTACCTGGTTTTACATCCAATGTCCATGTCTGGATATTTTGTAGGACTTTGTGAAGGAAGTCCTCGAGACCATTGAGCTTGATGGAATTAAAGATGAGTTAGTGGGAAAGCCAGGTATCAGTGGTCTATCAACCGAGCAACGCAAGCGGCTCACCATAGCCGTGGAGCTTGTTGCTAACCCCTCCATCATTTTTCTGGATGAACCTACGACTGGACTGCATGCTAGAGCAGCAGCTATCGTCATGCGTGCAGTAAAAAATGTGACAAATACTGGGAGAACAATTGTTTGCACCATTCACCAACCAAGTATTGACATATTTGAGTCATTTGACGAGGTAAATAACTATGAACTAGTTTTCAACAGTTTTAGAACATTACCACTCAACTTTATAAGTTGTAAATGGTAATAATAATCGATTAGAAAAGATGTGTGCACTTTGATTTCCATATACTGGCTTCAACGGGTACCTATTGGAGCGAGCTTTGGTTATTAAAATTCGTAGGTACTTGTGTGATAAATGGTGAGCATAGATAAAACTACGCCTTAATTATAATTTATAGTCAATGCGTTTCAGCATAAATGAGTTTTAAGGTAGAATTCTAATATGAATAAAATATTTGCTCCTCCTTTAGTTTTAGAGCAGAAACCATGATTTGTAAATTGACTCCACATTGATCAGCCAAAAAGTCAGTATAATATGAAAATCTTGGTGTGAAGTTAGTTATTCTTTTTTTTTTTTGAGCTTTCGCACATATTGTACAAGACTTAATGAAGTTATATAGATTCACCTGGATAAAAAAATAGCGTACATATTTATTTGTTAGTAGCATAGTGTCAATCTATCTTTTTGCACCTTACATTTTTTCATTTGCATCATTATATTTTACAGGTCATAATGAACTCTCTATCATGTATTGCTAATTTACTTCAAGTTCACAATTTTCCTTTCGAAGAATAGGTGCTGGTTCTCATATGGCCAAACTCGTAATAAACCTTTTGTGGCCTTTAGAAAAACAGTAGGCTGAGTATTGTTTGATGGGTTTTACCGCCAAGTTGATATCCATATTGAATTAGGATGTTATATTCATAGCCATTTCCGTCTTTGTATTATCTGCATAGAATACATGTACATATAGTATATCACAAATGTGCCCTTTAACCTTTTGTAGTTACTTCTTTTGAAAACTGGTGGACGGATGATCTACTATGGGTCTTTGGGGAGGAATTCCTCTGAAGTAATTGAATACTTTCAGGTTAGTTTCCACCTTAAGGGAAATACCTCTTCGACAGGTTTAGTTCCTTTTTTATCCACCCACTTGATCGACTTTTTTCTTCATCAGTGTGGAGCTTATTAATCTTATCATTTTCACTTCATGGCAGGGTATATCTGGGGTGCCAAGAATCAAAGATAGAAACAATCCAGCCACGTGGATGTTAGAGGTCACCTCGACATCTTCAGAAGCTGAACTTGGAATAGACTTTGCTGAGATTTATAAGAATTCTGCTCTTTATGAGTAAGTCCAGTGTTGAACAACTTGTCAACTTCTCACGTTACTACCCTAGACTTGGTTGAAAACATATTTGATGGGACTTTTCATGCATAAAATTTTGTTCTTACTAAGCATTAAGAGAGACATGGATCTTTGCATTCCACACTTTCATACAAAAGCGTGGTCAGGAATCCCTTTCCGTCCAAGATTCTTGGATCGTTATCATGTTTCATTATCTTAAAAGATGAGTATCTGGACTATCATTGGACATTGATAAGTTGTTTAGTCAGCAAAAAGCTGTGAGTACATGTGCTACCTTAGTTCATCAAATAGTAATAAATTGTAACTCGAGCACAAAAGCATCATATTGAATCTCGAGTTCAACTATTGATTGATCTGTATGTTGTTATCTACTCAAAATATCTGGATCTAAGCAGTTTAGGATTTTTGCTATGCTTGATTTATATTCTATTATCTTGGCTTGTAGGACTAACAATGAACTTGTAGAAAATCTGAGTAAACCTCCTCCTGGTTCAAAAGATTTGCATTTTCCAACCCAGTACTCACAAAATGGTTGGGGACAATTCAAAGCCTGCCTCTGGAAGCAGCATTTGTCTTATTGGCGAAGTCCTACCTACAACCTGATGCGATTTATACATATGCTTTTCACATCTTCAATTCTTGGAGTTCTATTTTGGGGTCAAGGGAAGAACATGTAAGTAGATTTATTGCAGAAAACACATTTTACATGATTAGGCATTCTTCTACAACATTAAACTGAGCCTGTATACAAACTACATTGACTAAATCCTTCAAATTAAATTTCTGATAATCTTTTCCATCCAATGAAAATTTCTTTAGTTGTCTTCATTTCTTGATTTCATCTTCTCATTTGACAGAAATGAAGCACAGAACATATTCACTATATTTGCTTCAATGTTTAGTGCCACAATCTTCTCTGGCATAAACAACTCCACTACAGTTTTACCCTATGTGACCACAGAAAGAACTGTTCTCTATAGAGAGAGGTTTGCCGGAATGTATGGCTCGTGGGCTTATGCAGCTGCACAGGTATAACTAATTAGTAGATACTCAATTTGATCTTCCTTAAAACTGATCTTAAAATTCAACGAGTTGTATAAGCGTGCTGTTTTCCTTGCATGTATAGAAACAGATCTTGTAACTTTTCTATTGAAGCATGTTATTGATTTTTCAGGTCATTATCGAAGTTCCATATATCTTCACCCAAGCACTCGCATATACAGTCATCACATATCCGATGATTGGATTCTATTGGTCACCCTATAAGGTGTTCTTGTACTTCTATTCTATGTTTTGTATATTGGCATACTTCACTTATCAAGGAATGTTGCTAATCTCTATGACGCCAAGCATTCCACTAGCTGCCATTATACAGTCAGTCTTCTACTCGATGCTCAACCTGTTTTCTGGATTCCTCATTCCTCGCCCAGTAAGCCTTCTTCCTTTCATTATCGTTATAAATGGTGCATGTGATATTAGAACTCTTTTTTATCACTATAATTTCATTCTACAGTGCTACGTCCTAAACAAAACAATTTTGTTGTTTAAATTTTCAGCAAATCCCGATATGGTGGGTGTGGTTCTATTATCTAGCTCCTTCTTCTTGGACATTAAATTGTATGCTTACTTCACAATATGGAGATCTTGAAAAGGAGATTGATGTGTTTGGAGAAACTAAAACAGTAAAAACCTTTCTAAGTGAATTTTTTGGGTTTCACTATAGTCAATTACCTATTGTGGCTGTACTTTTAACTCTTTACCCTATTGTTTTTGCTTCTCTTTTTTCATATTGTATTGGGAAGTTGAACTTCCAAAGAAGGTGAAAATATGTAATCATTTTCATTTGTGTATATGTATCGAAAATAAAGATTATTTTGTTGTATTCTCTTGCAAAGTGAAATATATCCTTCTTACCTCACTTTTTTCTTGACTATACACCACTGCTCCATGAAGAAGGTATTTTACTTCTAAGTTGATTGCTTGGCTTCAAGATTGTAGTAGATAATTGTCTCAAATCTACGCTCCTAATAACGTAAATATGCACGTATGCACGTAAAATGACAATAGGTAACAACTGTGATGCTCAATCAGAAGTTGCACTTCTTAAAGTTGAAACAATACTATTTCGTTGAAAGGTAATATAGATATGCATTTTATCCTCCCATTTTCTTACGTGAAGACTATGCTACATTTGAGTGTAAGCCCCCGTTTGTCCCACATTATTTTTTTCATTCTCATTCTTCTACTCATTTTCAACCACACATTCTTCAATAAAATAATATTTTCCATCACATCAATAACTTTTCCTTCTTTTTTAACCACCTATTTACTTTTTCTTCTTTTTCAGTCACATATTTCTCATCACATCACGTCAAAAGACTGCATTTTCTCATTTTAATCTGCACCAAGTATGAACGCATATGAAAGTTTTTCTTTTCAAACGTCAAACTTCTTGTTGGAACAAATTTTAAGCAGAGTTGGACTTCGAGAATTCATGACTAGGTGTAATCGTCTTTAAGTAGACTCAGTGCACGCTGTACATGGGTTTGATCAGACACACATTTTTTCTACCGAATTAACCTGTGCAGAAAAATGAGATGTCCGGGCCACTTATTTATACTCTATCCACTAAAACAAACAAAGAGCTGTTAGTCTTTTCAGATTTTGATACAATTTACAAAATAAAACCAGAAAAAAAGTCAAGAAAAGCACTAGTTCTAACAATAGGCCACTTTCTTTTCCCGAAAAACCAGGAAAATCCTTTAATCTATTTATTCTAAATTATTTGATATGGCCTTCTTTTTTGCTGAGGGTAACATGAATCAGACAACAAACTTTATATTCATTTAGAAAAAGCAGAATGAAGTCACAAAGGTGAAAAAAAGCAGCTAATTCTTCAACAAATCAGAGCCCTGTTAAATGCATCTTTTGACATCAGATATGTATAAATAATGTATTTGTAATAAGTCCATTAAAGAAAAAGGGGCCTGCGAGAGGATTGAACCATGGGAACGAATCTACAGCGTTAGCTTAGGTTAGGTTCTAACCATGTAAACGAATGTAAATAGCCAGTCTTTATGTTATAATCTATTCACAGTTACACACTATAATAATTAAACAAAAACTACACACTATCATAATTTTTTTTAAAAAAAAAAAAAACAAATTAAAAAGGCAAAAGAGAAATTGTAAACAATGATATGAAATAGTTAATCTTTACAAATACTGTGAAAATTGTCACTTCTGATTAAAAATAAATAAATTAACAGTCAATTCGCACAAGATAATATGTCTTGTCAAAGCACTTTATACTATTTCGAAAATAGATAATTGTCATAAAGGCTTGGGTATTACCTAGCATTATGCATTTTCAGACGTGTAACGAGATAGTTAGAATTGTAGTGGAGGAAGATACGAAGACTCAGGACTTGTTCTCTTTGCTGTTTTATCGAGCTATTTTCAGTTTTCAATTTTCGAAAACACTGAAAACTAATAAATTGCATAATAGAACTAAGAAATGGAATGTGAATTGGTGAATGTTTTCTTGTATTGATACCGTGAAGCAAATATATATATATATATATATATAATTTTGAGATAATGCAGAGGATTCGTAATAAAAACGTGTTTACTTACCTATTTTCAGAAACAAATTTTCAAAAACGAGTTTAAAATTTACAAAGAAAATCAAAAACGTCAAAAAAGTCGTTTTGGCCGTTCAGTTAAAACCAAGCCAAAACTTCATTTTTTTATTTTTAAAAATAATTTTTCAAAATGACAAAAAAAAAATGCGTTTTCAACATTTTCAATATGAATACTCAAAACACAACTAAAAATTAAAAACTGAAATACAAAGAGAACAACCCCCTTAGTTTCTTGTAGATATAGAATATTATTTAATGGCTTGTCTTGGAAGCTTGTCTAAAAAATTGTACACTTACCGTCCTTCGTCTAATGCGACATTTTTTTTTCCAAAAAAAAAAAGGGGGGGGGATAAATTTCGTACTCTACATGCAAATAATTAGTTGCCATTTTTGTCACTCTTAAAAAGAGACTAACTTGAAAAAAAAAATAAAAAAAAATATGTTGTTCTAGTCATTTGCCCCCCTTTAGTTTGGATCATTAGTTAATCCTATTTCTGATTCATTTCTTTTTTTCCTTTTATGGATTATGAGATCCCCTTGCAGTCTCTTCGAGAATATTTCCTCTGGTCCACTTGGGTACCTCGATCAACTATTCGTGTGTCCAAACACAGAAAATAGCTATAATTTTGGGATTGATTCTACATGAAAGTAACTGTACTTAAACAATCTCTATACATTCATGATGATGTGAAGAAACAGTGAGGTAAGTAAAATAAAATGTGGGTCTTGAAAGATTTGGAGGATTAGGCAGTGTCACTTTTAAGATGACGTCCACAATATATATGTGGTGATAAGATATAGCTTTGGCTTTGCCTACTATTATACCATTAATTGCACGTAACATGAGTTAGACCGGCCTACATAAAGTCGAGGAAAGACTACCAAAAAGGTTTCAAGTTAGGTAACGATCAAAATCTCCGACTCACCATAATGCTTATGCAAATTATGTCGGGTTGAGTAACTTAGTCGTTCTTGATTAAACTACTCAACCAACAACGAGGCACTTTGTCACCCTTGAAATTGCATTTAATATTGCTTATAAATGTATTATGGTGCAAGAGAAAGCCGTCATCATCGACTACCTCAAGCTAACATATATCCTTCCATAAGGCCTACGTTACATGGACTATTTTCTTTGTCTAAAAATACTCACTTTCCCACTATACTCAAGATCTTGTTTGGTAGAGCGTTTTTTTTTTAAGTCATTTTATTGGACCTACAATTTTAATTTATATTTTAACCACACGTTTTGTTGACGTTGAAATTTGTTTTAACAAATTATCAAGCCAACTTAATAGATGATATGGTTCCAATCGTGGTGAAAGATCACAATCAAGATAATTGTTACTCTAATATAGGAAATATTAGAGATACGATTAAAAGATACAATGAGATGTTGTAATGCCTTTAGAGGAAAATTGTCATCCTCCTCCCTCTGGCTTTAATCCCCTATTTATATTAATAAATGTGCGTGTATCCTGCCCTTCATGTCTAGCCAGCTGTCGTACCGAGCTAAAGAGGTACATTAGTTGTCGTAATTGAATTGGCTAATAAGCTCGAAATGTCAGATCATCATGAATTAATCCTGTAAGTTGTCCCCAATAATTAATGAATTACTTAGAGAAGAGAGCTTAATCACTTGATTGGTGGATTATGTGAGCGCTGACGTTAGAACTTTACATATGCCTTCAGCTCATTCGATATCTATATATTTTGTCAGTAATTTTCAATCATTATGCTCCATCCAATCTCAATAAACTATATAAACTTCTCGTGCAAGCAAAATATTAGCCGAGCTGACTTCAATAACTGACCTCAAAGGGTAACAATTGAGCCGACCTCAGGTAAGACCTATTCTCCTTCTATAATAATCCGAACTTAACCGACTTCGGAGGTCGGACATCAACACGTTTCATCAAAATGCTTTGTCAAAAAAGGGCTAAAATACACGAACATTTAGAATGAATCCAAAACACAGTCCATTCAATTTTCAATCCACAACTAAGCTCGAGTATCAAAGAAGGCAAGTCATCCACCTCCCTTTAAGTGGGCGTCTGAACTCATGTATGGATTTAATGGATAAAATCTCATATTGAATAAAAATGAAAATATAGATCAATTTATAAAAGTTTGAACTACTCCTCTTATTAAAGTTAACATTTTAACGTGGAACTCAAAGTTTGAACATGATATCAGATCCTATTAAGCTACAACGAGCGATGAACCGCATTGAATAAAAATGAAAACATAGACCAACTTATAAAAATTTAGACTATTCCTCTAGATAAGTTTGACATTTTTAAGATGGAACCCGAAACTAGTACACATAATAATAAAGTTTATTTAGACTAAAAGGAGATAAGGTTTATCCTCTTCTTTACGTTAGAGCATGCATGTGCATCACCACCTTGCCTTATTACGAGCTATAATATTTGGAAAGATAATTGAACATGGGCTGTTTTTGTTGATTCTTTCCACTTTATAGAGGCAAAATATATTCAATTCATTCTTCATCACAAAGGAATCCCTTTACTTTATCATCGTCATCACATATTCTTCCTTTTACTTTTTCATCCTTTTCTCACCTTTATCTTCTAAACTTTTTTGCTCTGTCTAAATGCCCAACTCGTTTCATTCTTGTTTTAAAAACTGTAGTAATTGGCATTAAATATCCATTTGGGTACTAGCCCAGAAACTGTAAACTTCTTCTTAAAATATGACTCCACATTTTCTCTTCTTATTCTTCCTGCCTATTATTTGTTTCTGCTCTTCTGGTAAGTGTATACTCTCTTGAATCCATTCAAATTTATTGAGAATTAGGCTTAACTCGGTACTGCTACATTGAAGTTGATAGGAAGTTTAGCTGAACCTGATTTGCAGGGCTTTATACGCATTCTTCCTTGCTAATTCGTATTGAAACTAAATGTATAAGAAAAGTTACGGGCTTTCCAAAAATAGCAATTATTATCCTTGTAAAGAAATTTAAAATCTTACTATCTTTGAATTATCAGTGTTATTATGTAAAACATGCATAAATAATTTTCTAGCTCTTCAGTTAGAATAAGGTTCTTTGGTTATCTTAAAAGCAAAGATTATTTCTATTAGTTTTGTTGACGTGCCGACCTTTGAGGTCGTTCAGGTCGGATTCATACACGTGACTAGCACGTGAAAATGTGAGCTCGGTGATGTGAGGTCAGTTCGGATGGTTAGCGTGCCCAAGAAAATTGTGTAGTCTTTCGAGGGAAAAAGAGTCCTAATGATTGAAGATCACTGGCAGAATCAACAAATCAACCAATCATAAAACTCCACAGGGAATAATCTTACATTAGCGCTCGCATAAGCCTCTGATCAAATAGTTGAGCATTTTTCCCTAGAATGTTTCATTAATCACTGGGATTCACTTGCAAGATTCAATCATAATAACCTGTCAGGTCTAGCTTGGTAGCCAATTGAGTTACTACAACAAATGTATTACCTTAGTTCGGGTTTGCAGGTAACAAGACGGGGAATTGATGAAGCCATTATATTTTCTCCTATAAAAAGAGAAAATGGCCATAAAAAAGGGGAGGAAAAAACATGGCTTCATTTATTACATCTCTTTATGTTTTCATATTTCAAATATCTCCTATAAACACGAAAATGATCATTTGAATCAATTGTAACCTTTGAGTGTCAATTAATCAAAGTCGTGTTTTTCCCCGAGGTTGGCTTGAAATTTAGTTGTTTAATTTTCAACGTCAACAAGTTTGATCGTGTAATTACTATAAAAAAAGAATAGTTTTATGAGTATTTATACATATAAATTAGATCTTTTTCTAAGTAATTTATAGAGATAAAACTCAATACGAATTCTCCCATTCTTTTAAATGTTTGTGTCAACGGTTTTAAAATCATAGCAAAATATACTTACAGAATTAGATTGACACGAGAAAATTGTATTATTTGCAGGGATATTTCTGTTCCCAGCTAAAGCTATTAAGCAGAAAGATTTTGAGAGACAAGAACACCATGCATTACATATGATGCACAGAGGACTACTTTACGAAGCTATTCGACATGATTTCACCGATGCACCAGCGACCTTTCCTCCGACCCCGGTGACTAATCCTGTGACAAACCCGGTGACTAATCCTGTGACAACCCCGGTGACTAATCCTGTGACAACCCCAGCAGTCAATGCCCCTCCGGCCAATCCTGCACCGGATACGGTTCCATCTGCAAACCCCATCACAGTTACCCCGTCTACACCTTTCACGAACCCCGTGCCAGTCCCAGTGCCGAATACTGGTCCAATCAATGGCGGGGTACCAGTAACCAATCCAGTCAACGGCGGAGTACCAATAACCAATCCAGTCACCAGTCCTAGTACTAATTCGGGAGGTCAGCCTGTGAGTAATCCGGTGACAACTTATCCCACCCCGACAGGTACGACGGGAGGTGTACCTGTCACAAATCCGGTGGTTCCTCCCACGACCACTAGCCCGACCACCAGTGCACCTGCAGTTTCGGGGCAGAGCTGGTGCATTGTGAAGAACGGAGTTCCCGAAACCACACTTCAGACAGCACTTGATTATGCTTGTGGGATTGGAGGTGCAGATTGTTCGGCAATCCAGCAGGGTGCAAGCTGTTATAATCCTAACAGTTTGCAATATCATGCATCGTTTGCTTTTAATAGCTATTATCAGAAGAATCCAGTGCAAACTAGCTGTGATTTCGGGGGTACTGCTGTGATAACAAATGTGAATCCTAGTAAGCACAATAATACCGATGGACCTATCTGATATGCATGAAAAAAAAAAAAGTCAAAAGCTTATTTTCACGAATTTCTGCTTTTTCACACAGGCACTGGTTCTTGCATTTTCCCAACATCAGCATCCTCTACATCATCATCAACGACATCCCCAATTACAGCAACTCCAATGCCAACAACATCATCGTCATACGGAGCAGCCCCTGGGTAACCACTAAACCTCAGGCAGTAATGTTTTCGTTAGGTTGGAAATTACTGAACAATAGTAAAGAACCAAAGGAAACTAAAATATCATTTAGTACTACATACCAAACATGTCATTGATTGCTAGTTCAGTATTATGAAGTAATCATCTTATCACGTTCTTTTCTTCTCTTCTCTTTTGCAGTTCAATTAGTCCATCAATCTTAAATAATAGTAATCCTGGATATGGAGGCACTTCAGCAGGCTTTGGTGAAAGCCCTTCAAGTGCCAATGCTTCAATTTCCACGTCAAGTAGTTTGCAGCCATTTATTGGCTGCATCATTGCAGCGACATCCATTATCACAGGAAGATTTGTTTTTGATAACTAGAGGCAACCTTTTCCATACATAAATGGATCAGATGATCATTGCACAAGTAGTGTATCAATTTTGGGCTGTACAAATCTTTGCAGGAAAAGGAAATAGTCAAGAATTCCTGGTGCTCGGTTCACATCAGCCATCCTCTGCTGAAGTTTCGAACTTAATAGCGCTAAATGCAATTTGTACATGTACTCTACTAGTTCTGCAGATATATATTAGATCATCCTAAAAAATACCTGAAGCAACCAATAGGAGCAGGAGAGGAAGAAGGTGAAATTGAATAGGTTATTAGGTGTAATAGCATGTTCCAAATATATATAAATAAAGGTTGTTCAAATTATTTGCTGCCCACTTAACAGAATACGTATTCCATATTTTGATTAGAATACTAGATCAAATTATCTCTTGGAGAATACAACTAAGATCAACATTGACATGGAAACTACAATCTTGAAACCAGAAGTTTCCCATAAGTTATATTTTTCATTTACTGGTGTACCCTGTTGTTTTGCTGCCAACTGATCTCTTAGTTCCTTTAGAGCTTTATCTCTTCGGTCTCCCATCTGTATAATAGTTATGAAACAGAATGAAAGCCATCAGTAATTAACATGACCAGGGAGAAAAATGAAAAGAAGAAGAAGAATAGTTATACAAGTAATGATGTCAATGTAGTGAATTAGAGTCGTATTTACTTTGCAAATTTGACGTAAATTAATAAATCAATTTTCAATATGCTGCATCCAGCCGTAATAGTAATCCATGGGATGCATCAAACATGGTATACAAATACCAGTTATAAAAGATAAAGGGAAAATTACTCTTTGGAGCTTCCGAGTTTGAGATCGAGTTTCTTGAAGACAAAACTCTAACTTGAGGACTTTCTTTTTCAACTCCTGATCAACTCTATGATGCTTCTCTAACTGTTGAATATACAAGATATGGGTCATTAAAATATAATCTTGGATCTAATGAGAGAACCAATTCAAGAGTTCCTATTACGAAACAAGTTAAGATAACAAACCTGAAACTCCAACACTTCAGTCTTCATCTTCCAATGAGCAGACATAATCCTGATTTCATCTCTCAACTTAGCTATTTCTTTGTCCTTTGCAGTCAATAGCTTATTCATCTTCTCAAAATTCTTTGGGGAAACCTCATCTAATATTTTCCTGAGCTCACAATCTTTATTTGCTCCAGCCTTAGCCAATGTTTGCATGATCTCATGCTCAATTCTCAAGACTTCATCCTTGAGTTGCATTTGAGAAAATTCTCTTGACTGAAGATCTTTCTGCAGAAGATCTAATTGTTGTCCCAGTTTATTCACACGAATCTCGTTCTCTTTTAAAGAGAAATTTTTCACCTCTAATTCTTTCAACAATGCTGAACACTGTAATTGTGCAGATTGAGCAGATAGTGCACTTGCATCTGCAGTTGCTTTAGTTGCTGAAAGTTGCGATCTCAGATCATCCAAATCCTTCACATACTATATATTTCATTATAAATAAAAGAACAAGGATCAGAATTAAGATTAAGGAAAAACACAATATGCAATGGATAGGGTGGATAGATACAAGAGATCCGAGGTTAGAAAACAAAATTCCATTTTTACTCATGAAATTAGGGAGTATTCACCATAGAAGTACAAGCCAAAGAAATAAATAAAAATGAATAAAGCAGGTGAAAAAGTTTCTCACTGTTTTGAGTCTCTGTCCATTATAGTTAGATTGTAATAGGATATGGATTTGAAAGCATCAAAAAGTTGACATGAATATTTGTGCTTATCTAGAGATAATTTTAACAAATTTACAAGGTCAATGAATAAATTTTTGCTACTGACGAGGATAATGGAAATTGACAAGTCATTGCATCTCACCAAAGCAAGGTATAAGCTTCAAAGTAAAAAATATTACGCAGAACAGCCTGAGTAATATAGCAAGTGCTTCATTGTTTTCAGCTCTAGCAGCATTATTTCCCATTCTTGATTCATAAAAACATTTGAGAGAGCATTTAAAATAAAAAACTAATTGTATAACTGCAAGCTGAGTTCTATGAATATTTTGTCATTCTAAAATTATAATGACTCGAAGACAAAAATATAGAGCCTATTTGGTACGGCTTAAAATTCAATTAAAATTGAAAATATGATCGTTATTGGGTCCCACCCGTCTAATAAAAGTCAACAATAACGGCTATATTTACAATTTTAATCTGATTTTAATCTCTACCAAACACCCTCATAATATAGAATGATTAACCTATAGTAATTAGGATAACATACTTTGCAATAGCTATCAATTGGCTGCTACAAGCTTTGAATCCAAGTCTTAATCAAAAGGCTAGGGTGACCAATATATGACCATACTTGTTTACATATCTAGTGTGAGACAAATAGTGGAGGATACTGAAAGCCTGACATGACGGTTATTAAATGTCACGAACAAAACCTTTTTGGTCATGATCGAAGTTCGTGGTGATTTTTTAGTAGTTTTATTATTTTATAACTGTAGCAATTCTTGTCTGTGAGAATTAAGAGACGAATTCTACCACTGTTTGAGTTTTAATTGAGGACCTGAGTCATATAAAATTAATGTTACAATTTATTGGTAGTTAGTAATTGCCAATCCTACTCCTAGTCCCTTTCCGTAACATATTATTCTAACCCAATGTATTCTTTGTAACCTCTTTATTGAACTAAATTAACTAAAAGAATTTTGCATTTGGTTTGAGTGGATTTACTCAATTCCATATGAGGGAAAAGCTGTCTCCTCTTTTACTTTCTTATCTTCTCCCTCAACCACACAACATAATTTTCCATTAAAATCAACTCTTATCATTGCCAATAATAAAAAAAGGGAAAGGAAACTAGAATAACTGAGAAGGTAGAAGAGTCTATAATTGGAAAATGAAGAAACCAAAAAAATGGCTGCATTTAACAAAGTGCTATTATCGGAAAACAAATAGTAGTCCAAGACAACTCTTTTTTGGAAACTAAATGCTTTTTATAAGGAGACAAGACACTAGAACCAAGCATAGTACCACAATATTCCAAGGAGAGATAATAGTATATTAGTACTATATGATTATCATTCTTACTTTCCCAAAAGAATAAATATAAAAAGCCAAAAAGTACCCTTAAAAGAGGATCAGAATGTGATAGAAACCCTATATAACAAAATGAAAAATTAGATCTACAGTTCATCAATTTCACCAAAATTCCATTACCAAACAAATGCAGACAAATATAGAGAGAATTATAAGTACCATATGAGCCGCAGATGTTGTAGCCCAAAGCTGCTGATTTCTGTCCTCTAAACTATTCTGCAATCTACTTATCTCTTTTTCCAAGTACTTGGCTCTAGTTTCTGCTTCCTATATGAACATAAATTGAAAGTAAAAAGAAGAAATACATTGAATATTCATGATTCGAAAAGATTAGGTGTCCCGCAAAACACTATAAACAGAAGGATGAAATCATTTCATTCATATAACTTCCAGATATACATGAATTATCTGAAAATTAAAATAGATCCAAAAACAAAGAGTAGAACCTGTCTGTTTAGGCTTTCGCGAGCATATGAATGTTCCTGCGAAGCTAGACGGCCGCGGACCTCCTTGAGCTCTGCCGCCAGTGACTCAACGTTCTGACGGAAGCTCTGCTTCTTCTCACTCAGATCTCTTAGCAACGGATCCACCGATCGATTCTCCACCACCGACGCCATCACTTGAATGGAAAACACAGATGTCCAATTAACTTTAATGCTCCGACACACACTGAATCAAGGCCACCAAAATTTTTTATTTAATCACCCTATCCTCACTTGAAATGAACAAGCACGTATCACCATCAACGAGTAAACACGTCGTCCACAGCATTTAATACACGCTCGCAATAATAGATTTTCAAAATCTCACAATCTCATTTTTTTACAATATAGACTAGTTGACCATTTTTTATACTCAGTTCAAAAATTCAAAACTGTTTGGCATACCATCTCGGTCAAACGACGGTTCCTGTTTTCTCCATTCAAAAATTCAAACTATTTCTATTTGGCAAATATTCTCAGTCATAAAACGGTTCTGTTTCGGCCACGCATTTTGTCAAGAACAAAAAAAAAAAATCCAATCACATCATGCTTACATACACACACATGCCCGGTGAATCGGTGGATTTTCAGCATCCAGAACAGCTTCTACATCAAGCATTCACAAGGAAATCGTTGCTGAAAATCAACCGGGAAAATGACCAAAAAATAGAAAAATTACGGGAATTCATACTACTGTAGAGAGAGAAAATGTTCTAGAGAGAAACAAAAGATGTACAGTTTTCCGGCTATGATTAATATATTTTAGCTTTATCGGACGGTTAAAATTAGGCAAGGAAGAAATGTACGGCTGCGATAACGGGATGTAGGCGCGAGCAGTTAGTGCTTCGAATAAGACAAGATGGCCAAATATCAGGTTCGGAGTTTGTGCTGTATTTCGCTCGGATTGTCCGAACCTTGGGTTTGGCAAAAATGACAAGATTTGAAGCTGTTTGGGTTGACATTGCGCTGCAAATCTGAGATTTTCCACGTGTTGGGCGTGATTATATGCATTTATCCAAGATTTTGGGCCGACATTAACGGAGCCTACTGGACTCGGTCATAATCTAGCACATAAGATTAGTCTCGAAACTCTTAGAGACTAGCATTAAAAACATTGGGGGCATTGGTGGATCTATGCACGGGTGAATCCAAGGGCGGACAGGGTAGACTCAAGTCCTGCAACTAGCCCATTTCATTGAGCTAGTTTGGGATCAATTTTTAATTACAAATTCTGAATGTTTAAAACGATTCTTGATACCATTTTGAAATACTCATGACGTACTTCGTAGTATACCTTTCAATTTGAAAAATCACACAACGATGAAGTTGCAATAATAAGATAAGAATTATTGCACATAACGAGTCTAGAGTCCGTTTGATTTGGCTACATTTTCCATGGAAGTAGGAAAATATTTTCCTACTTCTACTTTTTGACTGTTTGATAGGCTA
>CAIGRO010188731.1:0-12072 GCA_903798355.1 Fraxinus baroniana
TCTTTTTTTTTTTTTTTTTCCCCCTTGCTATATTGGCAGGCAATTTCATCATGATCTAAATTGAACAAATACAAATCCATCCTTCAATTCTTGGATGGTCTTTGACACATATTTATGAAGATAGAGACTTGAACCCGCACCCTATGCATGGAAATGCAAGTTGATGATGGTCCCTCCATACCCCATCGTCTGCACCTATGCATGGAATTGCAAGTTGATGATGGTCCCTCTATACCCATCGTCGTCTTCTTGTTTTGCTCCCTTGACATCTTAATAGGCCACTTTATGCACTTTTATTTTCCTGAGTAGTTTGACAACAATGCTTCACGCACCCGCACCCCCATCATTTATGTTGGTACTGCAAATCAACTTAATATCTACTATATATATATATATATAAAGGATATTAACGCAAGTCGTATTATGTTTAGAGAGAAAACAGAGACGTGAGATAAATAAAAAAAAAAAACAGAATGAAATTCTGCAGTAGACATAGATTGAGAGTGAATCGATCTAAATCGTTTGTGCTTTACATGCTTTCGTTCGCTTTGTGTTATATTGCTTAGTAATATTGGGTTAGGGGTTTAGGGTGTGGTTGGTCGTGTTTAAAATTCAATATGAATTGAAAATATAACTGTTATTGAATCTCATTCGTTTAATAAAAGTCAACAATAATGATTAATTTTTTTAATTTTAATCCGATTTTAATCTCTACCGAACACGCCCTTAATCTGTATATGCTAGATAATCAAAGGGGCTGCTATTCCATGAAGTATAATCTGTCAATCATTGTGCCCCACCCCCAAAGAAAATTCATTGCATTTTGTCTTATTCTCCAATCATTGTGCCAGGAAATCCAAAATTAGTTATATTAACGTTAAGGATTGTACAATAATTTGTTTGTTTTGTTGTCTCTATCGATGGCTCAATTCATTGATTGATAAGCATTTTCAGCAACTTGAGCTTAATTTTTCTTTTTCTTTGTTGTAAATGCTAAATTTATCAGTGAATGTCATAATTGTATTCCTGCAGCTCTAGAAATTATTAACAGCGTATCTCTAATCATGCCCTATAAATATAGGATTTTGATTCTCATTATAATATACACAAGTCTATTGACTTTTATTTTCTCTTCTCTTTTTCCCTCTTTTCACAATACATTTTCAGCACGAAAGCTTAATTTTCCAAGATTTAGTGAAAGTAGTAATTTATTTATAAATATAATCATATATCACGTGTACCAAAATTAATTTGGCAATATGTGAATTTTTTTTTTATTCATACAAACACGTGTGACTTAAGTCACATTAATTTGCGTGCCTCTAAATTTTCTACATATGCAATTATGCATTAATCCTATCAGGTAAAGAATTCCATCCCAACTTAGTTAAGATGAATTCTGTCATTCTTATGAATTCTGCCACCATAATGATTATGTGAACCAATTTGTTCCTACACCAAGAAATCAATTCACTCGTCTAAAAGTCAAGCATAACTCTTTGTGTACATGTACATGTACATGTCTATACATAATTGATTTTTTTTTTGTCGGCATAATAAATTTTATTTATTTATTTATTATTTATGTCTGAAGTCAATTCTATCTTTCTCATGGAATTCACATGCGTGTTCGGATTTTTTTTCTAATTCTGCCTTTAATTTTGCCTTCATTATGGAATTCGCGTGTACCGTTTGAAGTTTTTTTTTTCCTTAGATGTTCACTTTTTAAATTAATAACTTATCATATTATTGCTCCTGAGCTCCTGAAGTAGAACAACGTTATAATTAATATTCCAAAAAAAATATTAATCGTAGATCTGTCTATTATAAATAATTTGTTGTCGCTCCTGAAATAGTATAATATTATAATTAAAATTAATATTCTTGAAGAATATTACTTGCTCTTGAAGAGCATAAATTATAATTTTCAAAATTCCAGAAGAATATTGACATATGCTCTTGAATAAACAATAATAAAATATAATGTGGCAAATATCTCCAAGAATTATATTTCTTTGTGTTCCTGAAGAGTACAAACTAAACAATTAAATACTTGTCGTAATTTTTTGACCCAAAAATAAGTTTTACTCAAGAAAAATATTAATTTATCACTCCAAAAGAGCATACAATTCAATATTTCAATATTTCTCAAAGAATAGCATGCTAGTGTTTCTGAAAAAGTATAGATCTTGAAATACTAATAAGATTTAAGATGAATTACGAAGATATTTGTTTAGCAGATAGTGCAATTATACACACAATTCTTCAAGATAAAAGTACTTTTTAAAACTTAACATTAGTAGAAAATAATATTAATATGATATTAGGTACATTGAATATCATTAAAAGCTCCAAAAGGGCTTGTATTATTTGATCAAATAATACAAAATTATATATTAACGATACACTTTATTCTAGCAAATTCAGAAGAAACTTGCTTAGTTTTAAAGATATTTGCTGCAATGAATATCACATTAAGACGATGCATGAAAATAATGTTAAATATTTTTGCATAACTTCTTTTGTATTTGGCAAGAAGCAGATAAAAGAAAAACTTCATGCACTCTCAACTAGCATGTTTTATACATTTATAAAAATGGTTGAATCAAATATTATTACGAACCAGAAATTCGTTGATCCAAAAAAATTTATACTTTGACATGATCGACTTGAACATCCATGAGTAATAATGATGTATTGAATAATAAACAATTTACATGGACATCTTTTAAAGAATTAGAAGATTCTTTTACCTAATGATTATCCATGTGTAGCTTGTTCGCAAGGCAAGTTAGTCATTAGACATTTTGGCTACAAATGCTATTGGATNTAGATTACTTGCTCAAATCATAAAATTACGAATGCAATTCCCCCAATTACTCAATCAAGACTATTCGTCTTGACAATACTAGTGAATTTAGATCACAAGCATTTGCTGATTATTGTATGTCAATTGTGATTGTTATTGAACACTCAGTTGCTCATGTCCATACACAAAACGGTTTAGCGAAGTCATTTATTTAGCGTCTACAACTTATTGCTAAACCATTACTTTTGAGAACAAAATCCCTAACTTCTATTTGGGGTCATGCCATATTATATGCTGCATTATTAGTTCGTATCAGACCAACTGCATATTATCAATATTTACCTTTGCAACGATATTTGGTCAGGAACCTTATATTTCTCACTGCGGGTTTTTGGTTGTGTTATTCAAGTCCCTATTTCATCCCCACAACGGACTAAAATGGGTCCACAGCGAAGACTTGGAATTTTTGTGGGTTTTGATTCACCGTCTATTATTAAGTATCTTGAATCTTTAACGAGTGATTTATTTACTGCACGTTTTGCATATTGTTATTTTGATGACACGACTTCCCAACTTTGGGAGGAGAAAAACTATGTTCTGATAAAAAAAAAAGGTGAAATTTCTTGGAATGAAAAAATTTTATTTTTCTTTGATTCCTGCATCAATCAATGTGAACAAGATGTTTAAAAAAATCATTTATTTGCAAAGAATAGCAAATTAATTATCAGATATATTTGTTAACCAAAAAAAGTGACAAAGTCATATATACCAACAGAAAATATTTCAGCAAATATTGTTGTCCCTATAAGACAATTTGTTGTAACAAATGAATATCAAATACGTCAAAATGTGGTCTATTAGTTGATTCAAAAGACTCTATACATTGAAAAAGAAAAGTACAAGAAAAAACCAACCAAAAACTTCAAAAAAAGTAACATTAGAAAAGATTGATCAATCAAATATTGAAAATATAATTCCTGAAGAACTACAAGTGTCCAGAAATAATAAGATTTTAATAAATTATATGTTATGGGAACGAAATAATATTGTTATAGAAAATATCTTCACCTTTAACTTGACTCTTGATATTATGCTAATTGAGAATCATGAACCACAATCTGTTAAAGACTGTCAACATAGAAATGAATGGTCAAAGTGGAAAGAAGTCATACAGGCGGAATTGAATTCCTTAAAGAAATGGAAAGTGTTTGGACTTGTAGTTTGAAAGTCTGAAAATGTAATCTTTATTGGATGCAAATGGATTTTGTACGAAAAAGAAATGAAAATAATGAAATTACAAGATACAAAGTCCAACTCATAGCTCAAAGTTTCTCACAAAGACTAGGAATTGATTATGAGAAAACATATTCTCCTGTAATGGATATCATCACTTTTAGATTCTTAATTAGTTTGATATGCGTCTTATGGATATGGTGACCGCCTGTGTGTGTGTGTGTGTGTGTGTGTGTGAAAGTCCCTGAAATACTTAAAGTGCGAGGAATAAATGATAGATGCGAAAAATGATGTTCTTAATTAAATTGTAAAGATCATTATATGAATTGAAACAAGTCGGACGCATGTGATATAATCGCCTTACCGAATATTTGTTGAAGAAATACTATAAAAATGACGATATATATCTATGTTTTTTCATAAAGAAAATAAATATTGGATTTACAATTGTAGCAGTATATATTGATGATTTAAATTTAATTGAAACTTTTAAAGAGTTCAACAAAATTTCAAATTATTTGAAATGAAAAATTTGGGAAAAATATTTTTTGTATAGAGTTGCATATTGAACATTTTCTAGAGAGAAATTATTTATTCTTCAATCTACATATACAAAAAGTCTTAAAACACTTTTATATGGATAATGCACATCCATTGGCATCACATATGATTGTTCGGTCACTTGATGTAAAAAGTGACCATTTTCGTCCACTTGAAGATGGAGAAAAGATTATTGGTCATGAAGTAACATATCATAGTACAATTGGAGCATTAGTTTATCTTGCAAACTGTACTTGACCCGAGATAATTTTTTCTGTAAATCTCCATACAAGATATTGCTCTACACCAACTTAAAAAAGACATTGAAATGTTGTTAAAAATATTTTTTTTTTTACCTAAATGGTACTATTGATTTGAGATTATTTTATTCTCAAAAGTCGGGATCTAATTTAGTTGGATATACAAATGCATGTTTTCTCCCTGACCCACATAAAGCTAAATCACAAATATGATACGTATTTACAAGTGGATGAACAACTATATCATGGAGATCTGTGAAGCAATCATTGACGGCAACATCCTCAAATTATTTTGAAATTATTGCAATTCATGAAGCATGTCGAAAATGTGTATGGTCGAGGAACATGACCCATCATATCCAATCATCATGTAGATTAATTTCACCTAAAGATAGTCCAAAAATTTTGTGTGAAGACGGTGTTGCTTGTATTGTACAACTCAAATGAGGTTATATCAAAAGTGACAGACGAAATATATTTCTCCAAAATTCTTTCATATACACGAGCTTCAAAAAAATGGCGATATCAACGTTCAACAAATTCGCTCAAGTGACAATATGACTGATTTATTTACAAAAACACTATCAATATCTACATTCAAAAAATTGGTTCACAAGATTGGAATGCGTCGTCTCAAAGATTCTCAGTGATCAACATCAGGGGGAGTAGCTGTATTCTTTTTCTTTCGCTTAGATTTTATCCCACTAAGTTTTCTTAATAAGGTTTTAATGAGGCATCATTTATTTTTAATACTCCAAAATAACTGTACTATTTTTCCTTCATTTAATTTTTTTTTTGTCCCATTAGATTTTTATCAAACAAGATTTTAATGAGGTAGATATTTAGTGATATGTCATTTAAGAGGTGTGTTGTAAATGATAAGTTTATTAGAAAATGACAATTGTATCCTTGCAGTCCTAGAAATTATTATCATTCTATCCATAATCGTGCCCTATAAATATAGGATTTTGATTTTCATTATAATATACACAAATCTATTGACTTTTATTCTCTCTTTTCACAACTTTCTTCATCTTTTTCATTCATACTTCATCCAACTTTACATCAAGCCAACATGCATGATTCGACCTTGTATAAAATGAAAAAAAGGTTTATTGACGTTAAAAATCACCAACAATCAAAATGTGTTAGAATCTTCATATGTCGTTGATTATGAGACTAACCCACAAAAGAATACACGTCTAAGAACTTATTATGCCTTGACAAGGTTATTATCACTTACTAGAAGAGGTGGATTAACAAAAACTAACAACATCCTTTGTGATGGTTAAGGATCTTGTTAGGTGGAATTTTCGCTCAATGCAGCGAACGAATGACTAAGAAGTTTAAAGTTGAAACTGAAATCAAAGTTTTTGTCCCCACAAAGGGAATTTTTGAGCTGGCCATGAAAAGATTCATCGAGTTTGCAAGCGTGTACTCCTTACCTAGTCATAGAACATCTTCAATAACCTTTCTGCAATGTCACATTCTGAGTTTCACGTCCTGTTTTCTCCAAGACCAAAAGGGAAATTTTACAGGAGTTGTACCTTTCTGGCAATTTGTTTTAACATCTTGTTTGATCCATGTTGCTATTAAATTCAAAATTTTTCCTTACTTTTTAACCACATATTTTTCATCAAATTACTATTTAAAATACATTCCACACTCAATAATGTCCATTAAACAAAATCTAGATGACAAAAAGATTTTTCTTGAAAAATGTGGCGTGTTGTATTTTTCAGTACGAGATTCAGTATCTGGGTTAATCCATTTGTACATAATGGATTACTTTCTCTCACATAATGTGCGGGGCCTGCATATATTTAAAAATTTCGACAATATGGTCCACATCCCCATTGTGAGTAGTAGGTAAAAGATTCGATGATATAGCACCAGAGAGATTTTATTCATTTGAATTAACGAATTCAGCGAACTGCCATTTTTTCTTGGCTTAACCAAAAAAACCCATTTCTTTGGGCTTTTTCGGCAGCATGAAGAAATTGTATTGCCGAGAAAGACTGATATTGACTTTTAAGTTAGGCCGTACATTCTCTAACCAAAATCAGACTCCTCTGAATCATGTGAAGAAAAGATCAAACTACATCGAACCGGAAAAGAAACAGAATATTTATACAAAAAACATATAGAAGCTAATTCATAAAACTAAGAGAAATCGGAAACAAGGATAAGCCTACTTACGGAAGGGTGCATCCAGTACTGTCCTATATGCATACTAAACATGCACGAAGCGGCTAAAAAGGCGAGATTTTCGTGCCATTACCCTGCAGGATCACTTGAATGCAGTGAAAGATTAAAATCTTGTTCATTGTACTATTCAGTCCAGTCCCATACAATGTACCAGACATGAAAGACGAGTCTGAAAAGACGAGATTTTCAAGTCACTGCCATGAAGTCCTGGATCTCTTGAAGGCAGTTGAAGGTGGGCTGATCTGTGGAACAGCATACATATTGTCATCACTCCATTTTTTGCTAGATTTGATGCTGGAAATTTCCTTGGAATCCTTGAATCCATTTGGGGTGGCATAGACCATGTCTAAAGAAGGATATAAAGGAGGGGATTGGGGGACCCAAAACCCCATATTTTCTTGGGAAATAGAGCTCAGATTATTGGCAAGATCAGCATCCCACAAAGGTAGAACATCACTGTCTCCACTCTGTACAATTCAAATGAACTCAAATCAGTGAAAAACATTCGAATATGTTAGAAATATGTAGATGCAATGAATTATCTAGCCTAAAAGATTAAGATGTAAGAGGGGTGTAAAATTGTTTATATGCACTTTTTCTTTTTCAATTTTTTGTCAATAGACCGACTCGTGCACAATTTACATAAATGGGCAGTGGATCGACTCAATTTTAGAATCATTGTCTGCCCTAATACTGATGAACTATCTCTTCTACAACTTTAAAATATGATGAAATAGGCATTTCTCACCTTGAAGAAATCACTAGGAGAATCAAGAAAATCATCAACGGGCAATCCAGGTAGAATTTCCATGAGATATTCTGATATGCTACTTGTTGAACTTGAACCATTATTCCCACCTCCATTCATCAATTGAACACTACCTCCACCTCTATCAGCGATCACCGCCTTGCCCGGTTCTAAGGTGGTGTTTGATATTGTACTTGTTGGCTTGACAGGGACAGGCTTATCTGTTAAGGTTTTCTCACCTTTGATAAGTGGAACAGTTTCAGAAACATTTGTTAAAGTAGAATCTGATGATGAATAAAGGGCAGAGGTTGCAGAAAGCTTGACTCCAGTGAGAAGCAATCTGTTGTGCTTTTGAATTTTCTCACTTGCTTTGTGTATTGATATATCACACTCTCTGCATAGAATTGCCCTATCTTGTTGACAAAACAAGAAGGCCCTCCTCTCCTGTAAACACACAACATCAAATCAACAAAATAAAAGTGGAACTACCTCGTCTAAAAGGTCAAGAGACGATGTCAAATTGAGCAGAGGTCATGAGATCAAATCTCACTGTCATGACATATAGGCCTTTAATGAAAAATGAATCCAAAGCATCTCTAACAACTTAAGTTTTTAGACGAAACAGTTCCACAAGAACAATCAAGATTTCATTATATATATACCTGACAGATATCACAAATGGGGGCTTGTTTAGGTGAAGGGTGGAGTAGGCAGAAGCGTTGGTGTTTTTCGGCGAGTTTGTTGGCATGGTGGACACGATGGTCACAGGCGGCGCAGAGGGCGGCGTCATCAGCCACGCAGAACACCGATGCCTCATCTTTGCTACACACATCACATTGGATCTTCATTTTATTTGATATTTTTGTGATCAAGATTTCTGTACTTCTGTCAAATAACAGGTAGAAGCATCATAAATGAGGAAGAGGGGGGTTGAAATTTGTAGGAAAGATAGAAGGGGGTGGGATGGGTTAGGGCCAGTGGGAGTGGGGACTAGACAGAGGTGCAGTTTTATTTAACCAATTCTAATACTAGAAAGCAAATGATGATTTTTATTATATATTAGAAAGTGGCTCACATGGACCTATTAAGGTTAGTTGTGCATTGTAATGAAAAGGTGGAAATGTATGGAGCAAGTGTGAGAGTTAACATAGAGTTTGAACACAATTTTATTTTTGTGATCTTCTAAAGAGAAATTGGCACATGTAGTATTGGAGTAATCATTTAAATTTTTCTGGAACGCGATTCAAAACTTTCAAATTTTGCTGCTTGTATGACGAATTTCGTTCAAAAATTATGAGAATTGGTTTATATGCAGATGATGTGAGGGAAAGACTTTTATTTTTTCTTATTTTCTAAATAATCAATCATACCTTTAGAAAAATATCGTTCTCATGAGATCTACATGATTAGTTAATAGGATTTTTTAACGGAAACTGATAGTGGAAACGCCAGTGCTACTAAAAATTTGAGGTTGTGTACTTGAAAGCCAACAAAAATTAGACGAGCACTCAAATGATCTTTCGAATATAAAATGGAAGTTATAGGTGCTAATTTCCCTTCTTCTAAAGATATGTTCAAAGGTGTCTAAAAAAAATTGAGTGCTTCACAATCAAAGAATCCAAAGATCATAGGCACTATTAAGAATTTGTTATTAGAAGTAATTTAATTGTGTCAAAGTTTTATATTAAGAGAGAATCGCTTGCAACTTATACAAGATGTAGTACAATGTCTATTGAGGCTCGAAATATAGATCAATGATGTGCTCCCACAAATTGACTTAAAGTCGCGTTCTGGCTAAATACGTTTTTCTTAATGGTGCGTCTTTTATGAGATGTTAACACTTGTTTTATCTCTGGCTATTAAATTATTGCTTTGATGGTGTGAGATATATATACGTGCACAGTGCAGATATTTTTCACTTGGTTCTGCCTTTTGAGTTTCTTCCGTCTTTTCAGTTCTCCTGAGAGTAGCATTATTCTTGTATATTAGGGTTTGTCGTTTGTGTTCTTCATCTCTCATCATGAACTTGTAAACTGATATCATAGTAGTTATTAGCCTCTGTAATCTGTATTTCTGAGTGATCACTGTGAGAATAAGGATTTTCTTGTAGTCGCAATTTCAGTCAGCTATTGTGGGGTTTCTTGAGTGATTCCTTATATATTTGCAATTTGGTGTAAAAGAGATAAGTGTTCTTTACTTTTCTTTTGTGTTGAAAGAATATTTTGTAATTTGTTGCCATTTTGGGCTTAATAGTGTATACGAGCATATATCCATTATTTGGATGCTCAACGGGGGATGTAGGTATTAGATCCGGTCTCCAAACCTCCAGGACTTAGACCGAAATAGTTATATGTGTTCAATCTTTAATTTTCTGCAAATTTAATTTCTGATTGATTGATATTTGGTAGAATCTTGTTTTAATATCGTGTGTTGTGGACCTTTTCAAAGTCCACGCCATAAAGATAGAAGACTTCAACAACGTATATCCCAAGAAATGAATTGGATCTGATGCGATTCAAGAAGAAAAATATTTAAGATGTTATTTGTCATCCCGTCTGATTTAATGGATCAAATGTCTTTTTATGTAATTCTTTTGGGTTTTATAACATGTACATTAAGGTTTACACCCTGGTGTATATAATGATGTTCCTGTAGAATAATTCATTTCTTTTTACCATAACATTTTAGTCTAGGTCGCCCCTGCCTCCAATTTTACCTTTTTTAAGTATTTCATTTTAACCCATTGTTTCCCTGCATTATTGAACAATTTTTGAGCAATTTGCAAAATAGAAAATTGTGGGTTTCAAGTCTCATGACTAATAGATCAATTTAGCACCAGTTTGGTGGAATTAAAAATTAATTTTTTAGTAAATTTTGATAAAAGTTAAAAAGATATGTACTCAGAAAATTATAAATATCATGAAATATATATTTAAAATTAATTTTTTATTTTGACTTTAAAAAAAAAATTAAGATTCTAATTCCTATCAAACAGCAAGTAGCTGGTTCATAGTACGGGTGACTACCTTTTCAGAAAATTACACCATAATTTAAGGACATGAAGACACATTTCGGTCTATAAAGCAAAATAGCTAATGCACTAAGCTAGCCTTTCACAATTGTCAATTTATTTAGATGCTTCAATTATATATAAAAACAAGCACGTGCATCCTCCAAACTCGAGAGCATACATAAAAAGGTACAATAACTTGTCGTGATTTTAACTTTCTAATTTTTAACTCTATTACAATAGTTACATACGAATCTAACATATTTACCGAAGTTGGCCAAGTGCAAAATTGTCGCACATCAAATCATGTAGAGCTTGAATGAACAATTCATAAAATATTCTCGATTGTCGTTATACGAGTAAGTAGCTCTTACAAACTCTATTTCAATCAATATTTTTTGAGTTATCCTATCTTATCTTAGTGATTCTCAATTTTGTTATAAACGAAAAAGATTTGACGTTGATTTTACCCCAAGGAGCTATATCGGGACAATAATTCGTAATGTACAGAAAAAATGTTTACAGAATGTTTACCTATACTCTCATGAACATGGGACCCATGTTAATAAAAAATGGCCAAAAAAATTCCATCCACCCCCCTTATTGTGAGGTATCTGTGGGTGGGGGTGGGGTGGAGGTGGGTCGGGGAACCCCACATCTGTAGCTCTGCTCATATCGGGATGCTAAGCACATATATAAAAGTAAAATATGCCTAGTAAAGAAAATAAATTATCTCATATAATTAATGAAGGAAAATTAATTTTTAATCAGATTTACATTGGAATATGTCCCTCTCTACGATTGGGAAGCATGAGACTCTCCAGAGCACTATAAAAGTATAAATTAATGCCAAAAGGCCAATAAAAGTGCCATCACGCTACCAGTACCTCTAGAGTTGACATCCCAAATGTTATTTCCTCATTGAAGGGGGCTCGTGGGTAATAAAAAATTCACAACCCCCTCTATATAAGGGAAGTGTCATCCAAAATGTCAAATCAATGTATAACTAGCATAATTGATAAAAGAAAAATTCTTGATATACATAATATATGTACATAGGGGTATTCATAACCCTCACATGAGGTGGGACCCACTTTTTGTGGGCCATATACTATATGAGGATTATGGACACCCTTATGTGCATACATTATGTCTACCAAGCATATCCCTTGATAAAAATAAGGGAAAAATTTATGAATCAGACTTTATCTTTCATGAAATCAAAAATCAGGCCTAAAGGTTTAAATTTACAAAACTTAGGTTT
>CAIGRO010188733.1:0-11110 GCA_903798355.1 Fraxinus baroniana
ATTATAATTTTGAAAGTAAATGGTTGTAAAAAAAGATTTTCCGTTAAATCAAGAAATTCCATTAGTTTTTCAGTTAAATCAAGAAATTCCGTTAGTTTTTCCGTTAAACCAAGAAATTACATTAGATAGACAATTTTTATATATAGAGAGATAAACACAATTTCATTAATCTTGATAAGCTCCTCCTGCATTGCATTTATTTTTTATTGAACATGTGAATTAAAGTTCCTATAATCACTTGTGATAATATTTTTTTTTTTTTTGGCAACTTGTCACAAACCCTACACCTTGCATTCAAGTATTTGCTTTCCAGTTCTCACAATGTCGGGCTCTCAACGAGGTAAAAGGATAAAAAGACTGTGAGGTACCCTCCCCCTTCTTCGCCAAATGAGGACTTCGATATGGAACCCGAGGAACTGACAAATCCATTTGAAATGTCACCCATTCTTATCGGTAAGAACGTCGATTTCACCGATTTTTCTATAGAAGCTCCCACTTTTCACATTGAGGAATATATTGAAAAAATGGGTTTGGTATCCACATGTACCATGGAGGAACATGCATATCCATGCTTTATGAAAGAATTTTACATGAATATGCACATTTATCCTCGCTTGGACGAGTTTACATGTTTTCTTAAAAGTGTTTGTATCAAAATCACAAAAACACTTATTCGCAATCTTCTCGAACTCCAACCGTGTGACCTACAAATATTTGTGTATAAAGCACATCCAACTTGTGGCGACTATAATCCTTTCGTGGCATGTCGTCGAGTCACTGGGAAGAACTTCAAAAATATCACCAAAGTTAGCACCAATCAATTGAGTCTTCCTTGTAAAATTTTGCACCATATTGTCGCCAACATCATTTTTCCGCGAAAAGGCCACCGAGACGAAGTGAGTAACTTCGATATCTTTATTTTAGATTCTATGTTGGTTGGGCGAAAAATGGATTTTCCTACTATTGCTCTTGGAGTTATGAAACTTGTGCATTCATCACGACACACTAAAGCACTACCTTACGGGATGCTTATTATGAAAATATTTAAGTACTTCGATGTTCCGTTTGAGGGTGAAACGTGTATTAGATTATGCCCTACAGACTCCATCAACATTAAAACCCTCAAACAAATGAGAATAGTAAAAGATCACGGGCAATGGGTAGCTCGAACAAAGGGATTTGATGCTACCTACAGTCCCTCGACTCTACCATTCGAGGATGAATTTGAAGATGACCATGAGGATGCACCTGACGCTCCTATCCCTCCTTCTGATATTCCTAGATCTAGTGCTCCTCGTCCTTCCCAAGATCGTTCTACATTCATAGAGGAGCAATTTGACCTACTTAACAGGCGCATTGATTCTCTCACCGCCACCGTTGATAGCTTTGATAGTTTATTTAGACTCGTTTCCCGTCGCCTCCAGCATCTTAGTTCATTTACTTTTTTCTGCATGTCGTTTATTTTATCTTTCCCTATGTATGTGAACTTCTCTAGTTAAACTCTTTTGTTATATTTTTAATTAATTTTAAAGTCGATCATTTTCTTATTATTTCTTTTTGCTTATGCCAAAAGGGGGAAGATAAATGATAAATGGATAATTATGCATGATAAAGGGCAACAAAAATAAAAAAAATGTTATATGCTTGTCGATAGGGAGAACATATGCCTAAATCTCTTATCAACTTGTTTAACTAGTTTTATCATTACCAATATATGCACGTTGATAAGAGGAACATATGCTTAAAATTCATAACCATTTGTTTACTATCTATATCGTAAATTATCTTGTTTGTCATAATAAAAAAGGGGGAAATTATTGACCAATGGTTGACTTCTCATTTTGATTATCACAAACAAATTACATTTAACTCTAACAAATTGTATTCAAGTGTTGTAGAGTGATCATTGCAATATCATTGAATATGCCAAAGATCATGAAAGTTGCTAATTGACGATCAACATGGAAACAAATTTGGCAAACAATGGGACGTGAAGATAAAAGTCAAGAGCTAACGAAAAATTGTCAATTAACAAATATCGAGATACTAAACATAGATACTCTAAATTCATGTAAAGGTAAAATACTTAAATATTTGGCAATGAATTATTAAGAGCTCAAAGCAAATTTTTATGCATAAGAAAAACTATTTTCAAAGATAAATAATTGCATAAAAATTATTTTTAAAAAGGAAAGTACTTCTACTCAACATTTAAATTTTTACCTAGTCACTTACCTTGAAAATAATACGTGAGAAAATTCTTCAAGAAATTGCATCAAACAAAGAATCACGAAGGAAACTGTTCAGGGTAAAATTGCCCAACCGGACGTCCGGATGGCTCCAACGGTTCTTTTTTTGACCGTTGTAACTAAATTCAAACGGGTAGTTTTTTTCCTCGTTCGAATGGTCATATTTTTTTTACCATTTGAGTGCTATAAATACCTCATTTTCTCTTCATTTATGATAACCTTTCTTGAGCATTAAAGTGAAGCTTTTATTGATCTCAACTATCTTATTTTCAGTCTTTAAGAGATCAAAAGTATTTAATCCTTGAAAAACTTTTGAGCGATCAATTTTGTAACAATCCTTATCTCACTCAAAGTTTTTTTAAGCTAACACTTTGAGATATATTCATTGTCTATTGAAGTGTTTGCCTTCTTCTCTTCTTGTTCTCAACTTTAAATCTATTATTTATTAAGAAAAGAAGATTCTCACTCAAAGGATCCGTGCTCCTTGGTTGGAAGTCACCGGAAGCATTGTAAAGGGTTGGATTGCACCATAAGTCAATCAACATAATGAAAAAGGCATTGCTCGTGCCAGAGAGCTTGATAACGGGGATGTAAATCATTGTATTGAATCGAACATCCATATTATATCATTTACACTCTCTATACATTTTACTTAACACGTTCACTTTGCGCAAGTTTACATTGTTTCATATACATGCTTACTTGTGTTTAAATTATTATTCTATCATTTGTGTGTTCTTTATATTAAAATCTTTAGTGATTAACAAAAAATGTTTAATAACTAATTCACCCCCTCTTGTTTAACCAATCTTGGGCTTTCACACATTTAGCTGAGATAAGGGTACAAATTGTACCCAAAATCGCCCAATCATGTCACAATCTCATTTTTATATTATAGAACTATGATGTCAAATGACTTCAAGATCAACGAATGTGACAAATGCATCTACATTAAAACCATACCTAATGAATATGTGATTGTTTGCCTATATGTTGACAATATGCTAATGAAAAGAAATAACTTGAATGTCATTTCCTCGACAAAGAAAATGTTAACGAAACATTTTGACAAGACAGATATGGGAGTTGTAGACGTCATATTAGGAAATAAAATCTCTAAGACGCACAATGGATTGTCATTGTTTCAATCACATTTTATTGAGACTATACTTAGAAATTTTAAGATATGTGACGATAATCCTATTAAGACATTAGTTGACTCGGGAGTACATCTAGCCAAGAATACCGGTGAGCTATCTCAATTGGAGTATGCATGTGTTATATGCAGTTTGATGAGTGTCACTAACTACACACGTTCGGATATAGCATATATAGTCAACAAATTGAGTAGATTCGCAAGTAATCCAAACACTGTACATTGAACTGAGTTCTTAGATACATAAGATACACGGTCAATTATGGATTACACTACTTAAGATATTATGCGGTATTAGAAGGATATACCGACACAAAGGATTCAAAGTGTACTAGTTGTTATGTGTTTTCTATTGGAGGTGGAGCGTATCTTGAAAATCATCTAAGAAAACGTGTATAGCTCGATCCACGATGGAGTTCGAGTTTATTGCTTTAGATAAAGCAGGAGAAGAAGCAGAATGGCTTCGTAATTTCCTTGAAGAAATTCAATGTTTGTGATAATTAATCGACAATTGTAAAGGCACAGAATAACATGTATAATGGTAAATCTCAACACATATGTCGGAGACATAATACTATTAAACAGTTTTTATCGAATGGAATAATCTCTATTCAATATGTTAGGTCAAAAGAGAATTTGACAAATCCATTGATGAAAGGACTTACTAGAGATCAAGTATACCATTTTTCAAGGAGAATGAGCCTAAAGCCTATTGAATAGCGAAAACTTAACCTTGTAGATTGGAGATCCCAAGATCTTGGTTCAATGAGACAACTAAGTCATAAACGATTCAGGGTAAAACACTTATTCCCATTCCTAAAATGTAGAAGTGCTATGGTAAGCATGTATAAGGATAAGTGAAAAACTTTTAATGATTCCTGTACCTTGAAGAAGAAAGGTAGGAAATCACCTATGTAAGTGTGAAGTGGGACCGCTTCTAGGAGAATTTGAGACTTAATTCTCCGTAAGCACTTATGAAACCAAGGGTGGTTCTGGGCCAAAATTGACACAACCATGAGAACCAAAATGGTTAGATGAGTTATGGTGTTGGTACAGTTGCCTGAATTTACATGAATGATCAAATGGTTCAAGACATCACGTTCACCAACTAGCCAGTAAATTCGATTATATTCAACTAAGGAAGGTTCAAAACCACAAGCCACCTATCATGATGCTATGACTTACCGCACGAATTTCGTTGTTAGAGTCTACGTTCATTTACATTTGTGGTGCATATCGCAGAATTTTCATTAATGTGGAGGATTGTGGAAAATTGGTTTAGAAAGATTGAAATTTGGTTAAGTGATAAAACCAAAATTTGAAAAAGTGACATGTCAACTTCGACCAAATATTCGAACTCGATCTGATGGTCAAATTACAAAAGTAAATAGACCAACTTGTTCAACTCATTGAGTAGATCGTCATGGTATATTTGGAATCTCAAAGCTAATTCCAGATGAATCAGAAATTGATGTCCAAAGTTCGGAAGAAAATATAGTATGTTGTCTGGAAAACTGACTAAGGCTATTGCTAGCTTATGGCTGGACTGCCGCTCGAGCGACATGCTAGTGAAAAAATCATTGTTTTTTATCACTCGAACGATGCAATGGCAACAGGCTAGCGACAGTGAATGGTGCGACCTTTGACAAGAGTTGCTGAGCTTAGGGCGTGACATTTCATTCATAACCCCTCATCCTCTATATATATGACCCTGAGGTCGTCCCAGTCTTCACAAAAATGATATGCAATCATATAGCATTCATTTTCTCTCATTTCTCAATCAAAGTCTTGCATTCTTGTTGCATAAATTCTGATTTTCTTCACTTTACATACTGGAGTTTATAAACCAAGTTCTATTTTACCGTTTCTTGTGTGTTGCAGTGCTACTCACACAATAAAAGTTGATTATCATAAATCGTAGACATCGTTGTGGGGGCAAATTCGACTTAAGGACAAAGTGTTCAACACTTGCCTCGACTTTAATATTATTGCTACTGCACTGCACATTTTTCAGGATTTATTTGGAGTCAATTTCCTATTGTTTTTTACTCTGCCAAAATATCTATAGAATTTTAAAGGTAATTTGAAGTATTTCACAGTGTTGTTTGTCACTCTATACAGGAAAATTTCGTAACAAGTTTAACATACTAGATTAATTAGTTCATAGACCCATTTGGGTAAAGCCTTTGTTAAATGTAATGAAATTATGATTAAGGAAACCTATAAATATCAATGTTGTTAAAATTGAATCACGCCAGCTGCTTCAACCAAAAAAATCTTGAACTTGTCATTGAACCGGTTTGATCATGACAAAAATCCACTAGAATTAAAAATTGGAAAAAATCGAACATTAATGAGGTCCAACTGCAAAACCGGTTGACCTATCACCGTGTTACCGGTTCACTTGTGTTTTTATTAAAAAGAATTGAAATAAGGCCCATAAAGCTATGGTTAAAAGAGTTGCCAGCCACTTTTGTTAACTACTTTTAATCCTTCCCATTTCATTATTTTCCGACGTGGGATTGAAATCCCTTTCAACTCTTCTTCGTGTTCTCCAATACTTTTCTATTCTCATCCAAAATTGAACCCTATTTTTTTGTTATTATTTTCGTTATTTTTTTTATGAGATTAAGTATGTATAATTGGTGACTTGGGTTTGGCTTAACTAGGTGAGATTTGAATTTGGGTTTATAAAAATCTATATATTCTTTTGTGCTTCTATATTGAATTTTGTAATGCAAAATTTGTTTTCGATTTGGTTCATTGCCAAAACCAATTTACAAATCATCTTGGGTCGGTTTGGTTTGGCATAAACATATTGGTCGGTTTTGGTTTCGGCCAAAACCAACCCATGCTCGTCTCGACTCTTAAAAATAAGCAGTAACATATCACATTATAAACTCACCACAAGCTCCGGTTGAAAGGGAAAGTAGAATACATTCCATCCATACAAAATAACTAGAAGCTAAAGACATGAGAGAAGCAATAATGTGGACAACTTTATTTCTCACTTCGATTAAACGTGCACGAACCACAATTTTTATAATGACAAAGAGAATTAATTTCCAACATGATTGATGCATTAGAGCACAAATAAACCTCCCAAAGCAGGCTTGTCTATCCATACCTATAAAGTTCGAGAGAGCCATCGACTAATCATCGCTAGAGTTTCTTTAGGCTTATACCATGATGCTATATGTCCTGCACCCTGCAAAATAAATTTAAACACACTTGAATTTCTTGTTTTTTTTCAAATCCTTGTAAGAATTAGTGTATTCAAACTTTGTCTTGCCTTGACTGTTACAAATGTGAGATAGAAGTCATTCTTCTTGTACTTCTGTGTGTATCTACAAAGGATAAAGTACATTGCAATTTTGAGAACAATAAAATGATACACATAAGAAAAAGAAAAAAGAAAAAGAAACAAACCCCGCGACTTGGTCATTAACAAGCCAAGGTTTCCAGCTATCATTAATAGTCAGATTGAGAATGTGAAACCATTTTAAAGGACCCAAATATGGTGCACCCAAGTCCAGATCAGCGCTGGAAAGAAAAGAAGCATAATTAGACAACATAAACCAAATTTACATATTTGTATATTTAAGAAAGAACATAATATGACTTACTTGTATACCAAACCATCGAATCCTTTCTTGATCAAAATTTTATGATATTCAAGAGCACTATCGACATTATCTTCATAGGATATTTCAAAATTGCATGTTGTCCACCTTGTTATTGTTCCCTAGTGATCAGATATGAGTTTATTGTAATATTTTGATCACATATACAGTTTTTTATTTTGTTTTTGTTGACAGGGTTGTGTACTATTGTGTATGATTTTCTTTAATCTTTTTCTATTTAACGTACTTTTCTAATAGAGAGAGCTTCTTGAACAGTCGGATCATTTCCCCAATAATCAGATACTTCAAAAATATTCTGCACGAAAGAAACATGTTCAAGAGAAAATCAGGATGCACGACTTTAAGCTTCTTTTTTACTGAATTTTTTTTTATAAAGATAATTCTTAACATAATTTGGATAAAAATAAATATTAAGAGAGGGTTAATTAAGTTACTTGACACTCTTTTTTTGCTGTTGGAAGGAGGAGATGGTCAATTAAATTGTCTCCCCGAAATGTGTGATGCCATCGAAAATATTCTTCTGGTTTTGTTGCTTTGCCTCCACAATATTCTTCCATAATTTGAACTGGGTTTATATTACTTAAACACTGCAATATTTGATGATACAATGGAACTTTTTTAGTGTTTACAAACATAAAAAATGTTAAAGAAATGTGAAACAAAAAAAAAAAGCCTGATGTAAAATAAAAAGAAATGTTACCTCATGGATCCGTTGAAGGGCATGTGTACATTGTAAATTATTTGGATCGCGATTGTAATATTTCTCATCACAACTAATTTTTGCTGACTGAAATTGTGTCAAGTGATGACATGAGAACAAGATGTAATATGTTGCATTTTATCATCAACATTTTTGAATAAAAAAGTTTACCTCAAAATATTCATCTGATATAAGTGCCATGCGATGAGCATATGGGATTCGTGAATTAAAATCAATGTTTCGATCCGTTACTCCATTGCCAATAATGTATCCCTATTTCAATTTTTAAAGTACTCGAACATTAACAAAAAATATATATTTTATAGTGTTGGAAAATAAATAAAGAGAAATTTGTATATTTGTGTGAGCTCCTCAGTACTTGGAAGGACATTTGTGGCTGAAGTTGTGCTTCGTTTCCTGCATTACAATCAAGATTAACAACATAATCAAGCTTAATTGGTGGATAAGAAAATATTGAAATAGAATCTTTTAAGTTTCTTTTTTTCATTTTTTATATATACTACCTTTTAGTATTTCCACGGAAACCATTGGAGTAAGTTTGCCTGCATAGGATTCACCCGCAACATATAGACGATTTTTGATAAACATAGGATGATTCAATAACCACTGCATAGCATTATTATCAATATATTGTTAATTCACTAACCCGAAAATAAGGTAAGGAGTACATATAGGTGCGAATGTGTAATGAATAGTAGTAAGCTCCACATAGTATTTCATTTCTATTGACTCAATTTCCACCTAGAATTAAATATCTATGATAAATAATTTCGACTAACCTTCCTAAGAAATGTGTAAATATCTTTTGCTGATTTTGTGTCCGAGGAAGGGGGACCATATGAAAATCCGGTACCAGTAGGTGCATCGATGAATATAATATTGGCAACCTGAAAATTATATAACCATACTATCAAAGTATAGAGAGAGAGAGAGAGAGAGAGAGAGAGAGAGAGAAGAAGAAGAAGAAGAAGAAGAAGAAGAAGAAGACGAAGAAGAAGGAGAACATATACGACGTGAAAAATGCAAGGAGAGATATTGCTACCTTGGTCCATGAATTTGGATTTAGGTGAATAGATGGTAAGCTTCCATCAAAATTTTCAAGATCAAAACTTAACGGACCTACACACAAGCTCAAAAGTTAATTGGATTTAGGGAAATATTATTAATATTTAAGTATAATTTGAGGTAGCAAAATTGAGAAATCAAATAATATAGTTCTCCTCTCTCGATTTCCACATCTGCACCCATCAACAGGCCATGGATTAACAATTCCAAATTTGTTTTACTTTTAGCATTTTGTGAGTTCTTGACCACTGGTTTATCTATTTTATTTTATTGTATATAAATATTTTATTATTTTATTATCTATAATTCTCGCACAGTATTCAAACTTCCGTTATTTTTGTATACATAGTTTCATAAAAATATCACCTCTTGTTATAAGACATTACCTACTAACAAACTGTCATATATATTATTTAATTTTTATTTTGTTTCTTTCTATTTTTTAGTTTATTCAAAATTTCAATTTAATTTTTCATTTAGAACTTATTTCCTCCATCAATCAACTAAAGTCGCCATTACTTTTTTTCTCAATATGTTTTCTTTTTCTTTTTAAGTATAGTGTCATTTTCGGTATTTTGAATTTAACAAATTTAATGAAACTGGTCGCCTCGTGTCATGCCTCATGAACATGCATGAAGTGGTCTGATACCAGTTTGTAAAATTTTTACCCAAACTATTGAAGACCAACACAAGAATTTAAACACCAAGTTAACTTCAATCTCTACAAAGTGCAATTTCAACATCAAGGAATCTGAATCCTTGAGCACTTTTACCCAAATCTGAATCCAACATTAAGTGGACTGGCCATTGAGACAACGAAGACGAGATTCAAAAACCAAGAATGACATTATCGCATAGAAAAACGTACCGGCAGAAAGTTGTAGAGAAAGAATAAAGAAGAATGGTAGTAAAGTCAGAGAGAGAGAGAGATAGAGAGATTAGGGAGGTAGCCATTTATAGTAAAGTCAGAACGTCACCTTTGGCTGGCTGAATATCATCATGAATTAAAAATTTGAAATCTGTCCACATAATGTGCTAGATGAACAGGAAAAGCAAATTACGAGAAGCACTATATGTACAAACAAACAAAAAAAAGGGTAATTGGCGCAAAACGTCCTTACCTTTGACAGGTTTTGTGCAAAACGTCCCTACCTTTTGTTTTTTGACGCAGAACGTCTCTACCTTTCACATTTTTGGTGCAGAACGTCCTTTTTCCCAATTTTTGACCATTTTACCCTCCAATTTAAATAAAAGAAAAAATAAAAGAAAAGAAAAATAAAGAATAAATTGCAATCTTACTCCTAGACTTTTCTAAAAATGCAAATGGGTCTAAAACTTATAAAAATATTAAAAAAAACAAAAAAAAAATAACCGTCGGGAGCTCCTAGCCGCCGGTTATGGACCCAATTTCCACCTCATTTCGGCCACAAAAATCGTCGGTTATCACTGTCAACTTAATCTCCTCAACATCCTCTATAATTTCCACCCAAGAACTCCCAATATCATCCACTTATAATACGCCCAAAATCTCTGCAATCTGTCGAAAATCTCGCCTCCGGCCACCATCATGGTAGCGGACCACCACGAACTGTTTGCCCAGGTCCAGGCGACATAGAATATGGCCCCAATTCACTCCAAACAACACACAATCAAACTGAATTAATTCATGAAACATTTGGTTAATTCTTTTATCAAGATTTCAAAATGAGATCACGAAGATCCTCAAAATCCCCTAACCAAGCCTTAAAGATCATCTTTTGCTTCATCTTCATCTTCTTTATCATCCCATTTAGCCATTATTGAATTGATGCAGAAAATCATCAACTCTCTATCTAAACTTTCAATGATTAAAAACCCACCGTGAAGAAGGAGAGCCTCCTCAAATTGCATTCGGTGCTCCTCAACTACCTCTATGACACTGGCATTGATTCGAAATCCACCGTGAAGAAGGAGAGCTTCCGTCTCCTTGCCGTTCTCTGCGCCGCACACTCGGGTCCCTACGCGACCCACTTGACAAAAATAATTGCCTACATTGTGAAGAAGTTCAAGGACTCAAATTCACCTTTTCCTGCATTTCAAAAGCTTTGCCCAAGGGTCTGCAAATACTTGAATAGCCCCAAGAATGAATATGAAGTGAAGGGGGCTTTCTTGGACTGATTTGCATTTTTAAAAAAGTTTAGGAGCAGATTGCAATTTATTCTTTATTTTTCTTTTCTTTTCTTTTTTGTTTTATTTATATAGGAGGGTATATTGGTCATTTTATATTAAAAATTGG
>CAIGRO010188777.1:0-21104 GCA_903798355.1 Fraxinus baroniana
CCACTCGTACCCTTACAAATCCTCGAAATTTTTTGCAAGAAAAAGATTATCCACACCATTTAAAATTTTGTATGGACCAAGGCACATTGATGACAATGCCACTTCTTTTTTTAAATTTTTTTAATTTCTTCTTGTAAGCTGTAATTTTTTTTATATGTTAATACTTAGTTATTATTTATAATACGTATAAATTGCACGAATTTTAATTTTTTTTTAAAAAAAATTAGATTGGTCAAGAATTTAATAAAAACCGAGCAGGCTCGAACCGATCTTAAATTTTTTGGTTGAGCATTTGCTTGGCTCCACTCGGGTCAAAAAAAGTCCAACCCCTCGACCGCTTCTTCACCACAATAGAGTATAGTACAGGATATTGCTAGAGGACAGTCCGAATTTATGGAGATGGTCAAGAATTTCCTCTTACAAGCTCTAGTTCAAAGATTTTGTAGGGCAGTCTATAATAGAAATGCAACCCAAATTTATTTAAGAGGGGGCAAATTCATCATTTTACATCAAAATTGACGAAAGGATGGACCTGTTTACATTTTTGAAAAGTTGGAAGATGTCAGGTGCTAAAAATAGATTGAGTTAAATTACCAACAATTTGCAAATTTTGAGGACGAAAAGTGCAAATTTTGAGAAGATATTGCCACATTTGTGGGGCCACCTATGTTTGACATGTCAAAGAGGATAGAATCACGTTATATGTACATTCTACTTGATATTAAATTTGACATTTTAACACGACATCATCTCTATTGATTTGTACAACAATCTTTAACATTACTGACCAGAATTTGAAATAATTAGTGTGTACCCATGTTATGAAATTGTTAGAAGAAAAACTCGTAGTAAACAATGCAAGTGTCAAGTAAGAACAAATGGATTGAAAGCAACATTCTGGGCAATAATTATTGGATCAACAAGTTGACCCGTTTACTAGTAAAAGTCGTCGTTCTCTCTCCATTTGCTCTCATCTTTAATTCCTTCGGATACCAGATGAACCAATAGCTGGTCAATCTCAGAGATATCATGGGCCCGCAAACATGAGGCCTTCTAATCCCATATCAGAAAACTCTCTCATTCAGTGTTGTTTTTTCCCATTAAAAATCTCAACAGCAGCCATATGAGAAATCACATCGAAATTCATCAGCCTTGGCAGAGAAATATGTGATTTGGGGTGTGCATTCAAATGTGGAGAAAAGAAGATTCAAGGCGAGAGTCAGCATCCAACAAGGCCTTCAATTTTGATTAATCAAGAAATCCTCAGAAAAAGATTTTGTGAGTCCGCCAGAAATTTTGGAATTTTCGATCCATAATTAAGTTTTCCTAGAAGGTTGTATAGAATTGGATAGATTAACTCGTTGCTAAATCAAGGTACTTGTTTCTGATTTTCCCCACACAGTTAAAAATGCCTGAGACAATAGCTGACGGTCTCATTGTTAACATTGATAATATGCTTAATAACTTGTCTTCTACACCTTCAAAGCCCTCAATGTTTAGAGTTGGTGACAATTTACGCAGCATAAATCCAGAGGCTTATGATCCACAAATAATAGCCATTGGCCCATTTCACCACGGTAAACCTAACTTGCAGAAGATGGAACAACACAAAGTCAGGTATCTAAAGCTATTTCTTCATAGAAGAAAAGAGTCAAGTGTAGAAAGATGTGTTAACACAATAAGACACTTGGAAGACAGGGCGCGGGAATGTTATGCCGAAGACATCCAACTTGATAAAGATAAGTTCGTGCAAATGTTGATTCTTGATAGTTGTTTTATCATCGAATTTCTTTATATGTTTCAACACAGAAAATATAGGGATGAGGATGACCCTATTTTCCAGTATGGACATATACAAAGTCAATTGCTTCATGATCTAATGGTATTTGAGAATCAGATTCCATTTTTCATCATTGATCATTTGTTCAAAAGGATCAAGATCAATACTGAAGACAACGTCAATTCTCTAATATGGCCTTTACTGCAAAATGGCATTTTCCCAGTGCAAGATCTTCCTAGAGTTTCTGATGATGCTCACCATCTTCTTGGTATTGTACACGACAACCAGTGTTCTTCCTTTGCAATGATATTGTCTCATAAGGGTTCTGGAAATCCAGATAAAATGGTAAATATAAATTCAGCTGTAGAGCTCAAAGAGGCAGGGATTTCATTCAAAAAGTCGGAAGGTAATAGTTTTTTTGAAATTGAATTCAAAAATAAAGCAATGATCATTCCAGAATGGGAGATTTCTGATTCAACAGAATCGTTGTTCCGAAATCTGATTGCATATGAGTACTACCTCACAGACATTCCTCAAAAATATGTGACAGACTATGTATTCTTCATGCATTGTCTCATCCATTCTCCTGAAGATGCAAAATTGTTGCGCCGTAATGGAATCATTAGCAACTTTTTGGGGAGCGATGAAATGGTTTATAATTTAATCAACCAACTAGGCAAGAATAGCATAATTTCTGATAAGTTTTCGTATATTAATATTTTCTACTTTGTGAACCATTATTGTGGCCACAAAAGGAATAGATGGATGGCAATATTAAAGCGAAGATATTTCAACAGTCCATGGGCACTCATTTCAGTCTTTGCTGCCATTGCCTTGCTTATTCTTACCATCATACAGGCTACGTTTGCTATTCTCTCATATTGTAAGTTACTCCCTAAGTATTGTATGTTTTAACTAAGTATTGCATATTTTAGCCTCCGTTTCACAAATTTATGATAAATGTCAAGTTGCAATTAATATTTGACTTTGACTTTTAATTTATAAACCAATTATGTATAAACCATGCTACATGTACACTCTTGTGAACATCTTCCCTTATACTCTGCCACGTGGCACCATCATCCATTTTGATTTCCCCAACAATCTTTCTCTTTCCTGCCTAGATTATGCCACATAGGAGGAATGTAAGGCTAGATGTACAATCTAGCATAATTGTTTATAAATTGTATCTAGACGGAGGCTTAGTATAGAAAAACCCGTCATGTAAGCTATTAGAAATTGACCTTGGATTATTTCATGAAAAAAGAAGATTCTACCTTCCTTTAAAATGCATTACTGATACTTTTGTGGTGTGACTGTGACGTGAACTACTAAGAGAAATTTATATTTGATTATCCAGTTGTTTAACTGCGTACATGTTATTTCAGGTCATGATCTCTAGGATATTGGGAACTGATTTCAAGTGTTTGAAGTTGGCAACAATGTATAATAACTCAAATTTCTATTAACTTCAAGGATGATACAGAACCTAGAATCCTGAATTATTATAATGTGTGAATTTATATGATGGCCTATACAATGAATGAATGTTACAAATTAAGATTCGGCTACCTCCTACTGAGTTTATTTAATGTAAGCAGTAATATTATACAAGGTTTCTCTTTAGTTGTCCTAAGCAGATCTTGAATGTTTGCCTATATTCTTTCTTTGCTCTAAGTTTAATATATGCTTTCTAGGAAAGGTTAATGCGCGACAATGTCCACTGAGCTATTGAGCTTTAGACACAATAGTTTTATACAAGATAAGCGGTTGTTCGAGTTAAATCATCTGTTCACAAAAATTGAGTTTGCGTTCTAGGTTGTTTCATAAGATCCCAATCTACTTCATTGCATGAAGATAGATAAAAATTCAGAATGTTTCGAACAAAGGCAACCTTGACTTCTTCACGTTCACATAGAAGATCGGCAGATTGGCAAAAGACGGAGACCTTAAGGTATTGTGCCTATCTAGGAAATCATGTTGCAGTCGAAGAGTAATGCTAATTCAAGACTGGAGGTCTTGAATCTATTCAGAAATTAGAGACAAAGAAAATTGAGTGTTTTGTTCTCTCTCAATGTCATTTTACTTGACTTAAATATTAAGCTTTTATAATCATAATGAATGACATGCCATGCTCCTAATAACATTGGTGGACCAGTGTGACGTGCACCGATGATAGATACCAACTAAAAGTGGACCCACCAACAAGGCTACTACAATATGCAACTTTTAAAAATTATTTTTAATAAAATTTCGACATTATCTCCCATGTAATTTGGACTAACCAACCTATAAAACAAATATATACCACTCCTTACAACACTAGCATACCAATGTTCATGACACCCTTCAATAACCACAAAAGTACAACATGATATAGAGACAAGTCAAATTCTCACACTTTTACAATGGAAATAACATGAACTGTACATGTGGGTGCAAAATACGTAGTGAGCCCATCTAACTATCTACAAGTGATGTATAACGATATCCAAAAAATGAACACGTGTCCCAAAATACTTACTACAAGCTCTATGAAATGAGTCATACTAGCTAACTTTGTCGGTGACCCTAACTCCAAAATCAAGACTCAACTCCAAAAGATGTCCAAAAACTCAACTGCTACTTGATAAAGAAACGGTGGAAAAATATATGAGTTGATAGCTTAGAGAGTGGAGAAATTCAAAAATAATTTTACTTTTTCATTTATACATTTTTACCAAAATCAAGTTTACATCATTTAACAGTCCACAGTATAACAACATATAATAATAATAATAATAATCAAAAAGTGTGACAATATCATAATACTGAAAAATATCATCTCATAACCATGATATGTTCATCAACCAAAATCTATACTATCATTTAGGGATGACAATATGGCTCGACGGCTCGGGCTGGGCCGACTCGTGGCTCGCTGAACCGAGTCGAGGCTTGGGCCGAGCCACATTTTGGGGTGTCGGCTCAAGCCCGAGACACACGAGCCATTTTCAGCCTGTGGCAGCGACCCTAAAAAGTAAAAAAATAATAATTTATAAACTTTAAAAAAAGAAAGAAACATAATAAAATTTAGTTGTTGAATTTATTTTTTTTTTACTGTTTTTTGAAAAAAAAAATGGTTGAAACAGATATATTTTTTTTTCCTAAAAATGTGCGATAAAATTTTGAGTTTCAAATCAATTTTAGATTTGTCACAAATTTAAAAAAAAAAAAGCCGTCAAGGCCTCTCAATGAACTCTATGTACACTGTCAAGACCCCATCATCCCCAGTCAAGGCCCCTCAGTGAACTGAAGTATATAATCAGGGTACTTTTCTGGTCGATCCCACTATCGCATATATCTCACATTTCAATTTACAATTAATCCATATAAAAAATCTTTTGAATTTCACATATATCATAATAAAAGAATATTTCACCCTTAATCATGTAATTTGACGAATAATTCACATAATTGCATAAAATGTATAATAGTATAATTAATTTACAATACTTGAAAAATATTTAAGTTTTNCACACAATGTTTGAATTCCACATAGATCATAATGAAATAATATTTCCACATTAATCATGTAAGAAATAATTCACATAATTGCATAAAATGTATAATAGTATAATTAATTTACAATACTTGAAAAATATTTAAGTTTTTCCACTCACAAACTATTTACGTGACGATTAGTTTGGCTAATAAGTTGTCCCGATCTCTTCGCTACCTCTTGATATAATAATAAATTTATTCAGGTCAAAACTCATTTCACAATTTTACTAAGAATAATACGATAATCATTTCACTCCTCTTTAATTATTTACCAACTTAAAATCACTACCTTATACATATACAACCCCCATACATAATCTAATCCAATGCCTGAACTTCCATATTTATCCTTTAGTTTCATTCAAACTTGTAAAATCTGAGAAACAAAGGTTTGACAAAAACAGTACTAGAATTTCATAGTATTGAAGTTTAGCACATGTTTCTGTATATTGAAAAGTATCACCAAAACCATTGATAGAAACAGCACTTTCTGGGAATAATTTCAAAAATAGCATTTGTATATGATTTTGTCCGAAAATTGCTTTAAAAAAATGAAAAATTCCAATCTTGAATCCTTAATTTAAGTATTTAGCATCATATACTCACAAGAAAATCAAAGAATGTCTTTATTTCACAAACTCATTTCAAAGTTCCACTTCCTTACACTCCAATTTCCAAATAAACATTTCTTTGCTATATTTTTACTTAATACCTCAAATAAACATCAATAACTAATCATTCTTGCTAACTTCGATTTAAAAAAAAATAAAAAAATAAATCCATAAACCCTAAAAGAAATAAATTCACATTCTTATACTTGCCTTTCTAAATTAAAGGAAGAATTTGAGAAATTGAGAATCTAACCTTGTAAAATTAGAGCCCACATCTTCCCTTTTGTTTTCCTCCCTATTTTCCTCCTTTTTTTTTTTTTTTTCTTCCTCTATGGCTTCGTTCTCCTCTCTGTTTTCCCCCCAAAGAAATGAGAAAGCAAGTGGATAGGGTTAAAGCTAAACGGATAACTTTGTAAAATTGCAAGCCAAGTCCCCGATCTTCTTACAATATCAACTTTAATCCCTTAGTTTCCAATAATATAAAACTAAATCCCTAGATTTCTTTATATATTATGTCTAGCCCTTCAAGTATTAGCAATTACAAATCAAACCCCATGAAAATCATTTATTCAACTTAGTCCTTATTTGACTTTGACTATAAATGAATGAGATGTAACAATGAAATCGTGTTGCTTGTGTGATTGGATAACAAGAACCGAAAACTCTCTTTGATGGTTGGCCTTCCATTGCTTTTTTGGCACATCATAACAAATTCTAAATGAACACTCACCGTTAAATGTCGTCAAAAGTTTCGCATGAACCTATTCAATCCTCTTCTAGTTTGCTCTAAACAAGATCGCAAACTTGTAAGGTCCATTTCACTTCTCAAATACACAAATAATTTAGGTATCGGAGTGTTTCTAGCCGGCCCTCTTCCATCTCGTTTGGCCAAATATTCTAGACTTGGTTGAGTGTGCAAACTGGGACTACAAATTTAGCTCATCTTGTCAGCACAAAATCTCAGCCAGACTTAGACTTCTACATATACCTTACTATCTCATGATTATTCAGATCTAGAAAAATCTTATATATTGTTGATAATGTCTATTACTTGATAAACTTGTGTATTTGAGAATATATAAGATATATTCCAAACGTGTGGTGTATTTGAGAATCTTATATACCTTTTGATGAATATATTCCAACTTTTTATGAATTAGCTCATGTTTGATCCACATTATTTTTTTCATTTTCATTCTTCTACTCATTTTCAACCACACATTCTTGAATAAAATAATATTTTTCATCACATCAATAATTTTTCCTTCTTTTTCAACTACAAATTCCTCATCCATCACTTTAAAAAAATACATTCTCTCATTTTAATATACACCAAACACACTCTTAGTTTTCAAATAAAAATTAAGATAACTTTCGAAGGAAACTCTTCTACATGAAGGAAAGTTTATACGAAATAGGTCGAGAATGTTATTAATTGGACTTTTATCTAAAAACACATGTATTAATAAATTTTATTAAATTGAGAAAAATAAAATTCACAATGTTCTAATTTACAAATGAATCTTAATTATTGAGTTTTAACTCTTTATACATCTTCGGGGTCCAATTTTGAAGAGTCAAACTTACTCTCATTTTTACTTTATAATAATTTAATTTTTAATAAATTACATATTTCTATACTTTATTTCTTAAATTATTTCAGTTATATTTGAAGTGAATGATCATTTACATACAAAAAAATATGCTAAATAAATAATAAGGGGAAATTAATAAATGTTTTCTTGAAAAAATAAAATGAAGATTTAATAGAGAGTATAATGGAATGTACAAAAAATTTAGATGATCTCTATTATGCATAAGGTGCTCTTTATAAATAGAGAGATCTGCCCCAGGGCAAATCTCCCAGTGGCAAAGTTTAGAAATGAGAAAGATCCAACCAGGGAGAATCAAAACATAAGTATCTTTTAAGTTTATTTCTACAATGATTAAGGAAAGTTTATTGTTTGGGTAAAATTTCCATGAAGGCAATTCACATGCCGTCGACACGAAGATGTTCAGCAATATGACAATGTATAATAATTCTTTTTTGACATTTCTTTTGTTCCATAGTGTTCTTTCAATGTAAGTTAATTATATTTGACAATTATATTGCAAGGAGATTACGAAATCTACACAATCAAGTTCATGTCACTTTTGGCTTCTAGTTTTGATATCGGACTTTTTTTGATGATTTGATCCAGTAATAAGGAAAAAGTTAGTTGCCGAAAGGCATTCATGCCAAAAAGCAATAAGCCAACATTTGTCGCCAATTGATAAATATATTTTATACACTTATTTGGACTTAAATTATAGACATTTAATAGTTCTTTTTAATAATTATAGCCTAATTTGTTGTATATTTCGTTTATTAGGTGAAACTCGATAAAAGGAAGTGAATTTGAAAGAAAGAAGTGAGAATTGACGAAAAAAATAGGCATGACCCAAAGTTTTGGAGACTAAAGTGTAAATACTCAGAAGTTGTGTCGAACCTTATAATGAAGAGTTGAGAATGTTAGGAGTCAATTAAATGCATTAGAAGTCAAAAGGAGTAAAATATGACTAAAATATTTTTACAAATCAAATTTCAACCACACAAAGATGTTCCAAAATCTTCAACCAGGGATTGAAACCCATTTTTGGCCTAGTAAAAGTAACATCTATTTCTATTAAAGTCGTATCCCTTTAGGTTATCTTTACAACCCAATTTTGAATCGTTTCAATAGGATATTGTGGGAGAAATTTATGATAAAAATATCAAAGGAAGTGCAGTACAGATTTTTACCCGAATGCGCCACCACGCTGTCTTGCCGCCTGGGTGTATCTAGGGCACGTTTTTGACCCTTTTGAAATCCATAAAAACTCTACATTTGACACAAATGTGAGAAAGAGTATAGATACAACTTTTTGACACTTTTGATGGAGTTCCACACAATTTGGAACAATCATCAAGATCAAATAGCAAAAGCTAGGGTTTGAAGACTTTTGAGGTTGAAGAAAATTCTTGGTACAAAATTCAATTCTTTCCATGATCAAGAATTCAAAACCCGATTATAAATTTGTATGAATAGCTAAATTCATAGGTAGGACGAACAATGTACTCTATGTGTGACTCTTTATTTCTTTTATTCAAGATCTAGTTCTTTAAATGCATATGTATTGATTTTATTTATGAATTTAATGTTTTGGATTTTTTGGCCAATTATTTAATGATTTTGTAAATCTATTACAAATCGAGAGCTGAGTTTTAGATTTAAATCAAATAGTAAAATTTGATAATTAAGTATAATGTGTAGAAATATCTATACTAATTATTGCGGTCATTAGATGAATTCTTGAAACTTATATTTCGTTTAACTAAAATTGATTCACATAGAGATATAGAATTAAATTAGTTAAATAGACTCAATGAGAATTCGAGAGGGGTAAATTAAATACTTTAGAATAATTCGACCTAACACTACAATAGTAATGAATCTTGATTGGCAAATCAAAAGAAATCCATAGGTAAAATTGTAAGTCCTAATATCCACATTCATACTTTTAAAATCCAAATTGGATAAATTGTATACGTTAGATAATTTAGTTTTGTTATAATAATCAAACTGCAATTACAATTATTATTATTTGTTTTCGATAAAATTAAAGTTAGGAATAATTTAACCAATTGTTAGATAGTAGTACTCGTAGGAATGATATCTGAACTCATTGATCAACTATATTACTTGTTACGATCCGCACACTGACGGGATATAAAAATCGACAACAAGTTTTTCTTTCTTTTTTTCAATTGATCTACTTGTTTTTCTTAGCTCCATTGATAGAGAATGAAAAGCAACAATAGGTCAAAAATTCACAATGATTGATCTTGACTTAAATGAAGGTGATATGCTCTTTGGAGAATTCTTCTTCAAACAAGAACTTAAAAAGTGGGGATACAATCAACCTATCGTATTTGACAAGGATGGTTGGCCAAAGGGATTGAATATCAAATCTATTGTTTATGAGGAGATTAGACTGACGTGTGACTATTGTAGTGTATTGCATTACAAAAAGAAATTGCTTTTTTATTGTCAACCCAAGAGGAAGTAAGGAAAGCTATCTTTACAAGATGATGACGATGAAATAGTTAAGGGAGACGTCATCATGCAAAAATATAAAAAAAATTGAAGATCAAGTAATTTCAGATGAGCCAAATAACATGTTCAAGAAAGATAACTTCATTATTTAACCCGATGAACCAACTAAAGAAGAAGAACATATAGAAAAGAATAAATTAATCACGAAGGAGCCAATTGAATTAGTGGCATTCAGAGAAGATGGGATCGGTATGCCAACCTCCAATTTTATTGATTTTGTGATTAAAGTCGATGAGGAAATTGAAGTATTCTTAGTTGAGTTCGAATTAGGCAATTTAGGCAAGCCATATTGTATTCAAAAGGGTGAAGGGGCAATTTAGGCAAGTCATATTGTATTCAAAAGGGTGAAGTACTATTTTGGAGGACGTGTGAAATGTGGAACAAAGTCAAATTGATCGAACTAAGCAGGACCTCCAAAACCATATTCAAAGTGCCATGAAGCACTTAAGCAAAAGTCTAACTAAAGACTTTAAATTAAGAGCTTAGGAGGCAACCCAGTTTCTTACCCTTTTTATTTATTATGTTTTCTGTATTTGCATTGCATATGGTCTATGAAGGTGCATTAGTTTTAGGCATATTTTTGTTTCGATAAGAGGGTCATGGTCATCATATCTATATTAAACCTATTGAAAGAAAAACATATATTTGAGTAAAAAAATAGTAGGAAAGATATGTGGCACATTTTTCAAAGCTCCGGCACATAAAAAAAAAATTAAAAAAAATTGGTTATCATATATGCCACATTATTGCTTTTAAACTTTCTCTTAACTCTTATATTTTTCTACTTTCATTTTTCAAGGTACATGTATATGAAATAGGAGGTAGCTTAGAAAAGAATGGAATGGAATGAACTGATCCACAAGCCAGAAAATTTGGAGAGTACCTTCTTCCATTCTTCCCCTACCCATTTATGTGCTATACAAAACTTTAAGACATTGATGACAACGTTTACTTTAAGTTTGGGAGTGAAAAAATATTGATTTTTTAGTTTTTGTGTGTGATTCTGTGTTTGTCGCTTTTTTAAACTGTAAAAAAATTGAAAATTGAAAAAAATAAAAATAAAACCAAAAGATTGTCTTGTTTATTGTGTACTTGTGTGGGTTAAGTAGCCTTGTTGGCAAATATATTTGAAATTATGTATTAATTTATGAATTGTGGATATGTTACATACTTAGATTAATTGATTCTTATCTATATAAAATTTGATACTATTTGTGCACATGAATTAAGTTTAGCATTATAAAGTAACGTGTTGACTCATATGTTTAATAAGTTAAAATAGTAGAATTTAGATGTTAAACCCAAAAAATTACTACAATTTATATCTCTCGGCCAAATTTAGATTAGTTTGAGGGTGGTTTTACTGTTGTATGGAGATATGAATATGAATGAGGATTTCATGTGTGTAAATTGTCTAATGCCAATATAATGAAAATTAGGTGAAAATCTTAAGTTAGATGTCGATTTTTGAGAATGAGTGTTTAATGAGGGACATTGCACTATCATGACAAAAAAGAAAAGAGAGGGAAAAAAGAGGGGGAAAAAAGTTATCTCATTGTGAAGAGATACAAATACTAATTATTGCGGTCATTAGATGGATTCTTAGAACTTATAGTTCGTTTAACTAAAATTGATTCACATAGAGATATAGAATTGAATTACTTAAATAAACTCAATGAGAATTCGAGAGTGATAAATTGAATACTTTAGAAAAATTCGACCGAACACTACAATAGTAATGAATTTTGATTGGCAAATTAAAAGGAATCTATAGGTAAAATTGTAAGTCCTAATATTCACATTCATACTTTTAAAATCCAAATTGGATAAATTGTGTACTTTAGATAATTTAGTTTAGTTAGAATAATTAGACAGCAATCACAAATATTATTATTTGTTTTCGATCAAATTAAAGTTATGGATAATTTAACCAATTGTTAGATAGCAGTACTCGTATGAACGATATCCGAATTCAATGATCCACTAGATTACGTGTTACGATCCGTACACTCGCAGAATATAAATATCGACAACACCCATGTTTGCCTACCATTATCTTGAAATACTTTTTTTCCAAATTCATTTTTAATTACACATTCTCTCAATCAAAAATTTTATACTTAGGGGTTCGTTTGATTGAAAGAGTAAAAAATTGGTGGAAATAAAATGTTTTATAGGAAAAAGATTTTTCTAGAAATTGTTTTACTGGAATTGTAATTAAATGTGTTTGATTAGTATAATTTTCCACCCGAATTTGTTTTAAAAGTTTTGATCTTTTTGTTCATGTTTGATTTTATTTTAAATGAAAATTGTCCATTAAAATGATTTTTTTTTTTTTTACAATTGGTTATGAAATTTGTTAACATTGCCAAAAAGTTTAAAAATAATAATAATAATAATATTTGCTTGTAAACTATTTTTTCATCAAAGTTAGTGTTCGTTTGACTCCGTTTTACATGGAAATTGTCCATTAAAGTGAAAAAAAAAATTACGATTGATTATGAAATTTGTTAACATTATCAAAAAATAAATAAAAATAAAAATAAATCGGCCAAAAGAGGCGCGTGGATGGGGAGGTAGGAAAATATTTTCTAGGCCAATTTTTTGTCAATCAAGCAAGTGGAAAAGGTGGAAAAGGAATTTTTTTCCATTTTTCATGGAAAAGATTGGCTATCAAATATAGCCTTAAATCTACAACTTTTCCCAGATTTAAACAACATCTTTTTCAAAAATTCATTATTTCAAAATTCATCTTCCTACTTTAATGATAGACTAACGGGGGCAAATCACATGTGACAGTCTGCAGCTTTTGGCGGCACTGCCTTTTCGTTAAATTAATGTGATCCTAAATTAGTAGTTCAACAAATATTTTGTGTAGATACATTATGGAGTGAGTGGGATAAATTAGTACAACCTCAACCGAACGTATGGATCCATGATGCATGATGATTACACATATTTGCCGTGTTTGATGATGTACGTACTACAAAGTTTACTTGAAAATACATGAACCATGGCCCATGCATAATAAAAATATTTGTGAACCTTCCATGTCATAATGAATACAATTAATGGTTATCTTATATTATATTAAGAGTAAAATTAAACGGACATATTTAAAACAGCATCTAACCGTTTAAACCTATCGAATACAATTTTGGAGCACAAATTCTCAATTTCACTTTAAAACTAATAGATCATTTTCTGAAGCATTGTAAAAGTTTTTAATAAGTTAAATGAGCGAAGATATTGAATTTTATTAGCCTCCATTTGGTGCGCATTATTGTAGAATGAGATTGAAAAATATAGTCGTTATTGGGTCCCACACAAGAGATAGAAATTCAAATTTACAGACTCAATGTAATGTATAACGTTCATATTTCTCATTTTTAGTAAATTTGTATGGGAAACAAACGGAAGCATATGATCAAGAAGAATTTAATAGAAGTTGAGTTAACTTCATTCCAAGCGTAATGTAACTACTCACGAGACGCACATATTTATCATTATAGTAACAACTTTGTACCAACAATAGTGAGAACCTTTTCGTTCATTTTTATCATGAACATAGAGAGAATATAAAGTCAATCGAACATGAAATTAGTTAAAACGACGCCCCAATCATTTAAACTTACAGTATGCCATTTTGGAGCAGAGGTTCACAATATCACTCTAAAACTCGTCGATCATATTTTGAATCATTGTAGAAGTTTTGAACAAGTTAAACTAGCTAAAGTACTGCATTTTGTTACCTCATCTAAAGAGAATTTAATAGAATTTGATTTAACTTCGTTTCTAGTGTAGGTACTTATGAGATACGCTTGTTGGTTATTATAGCATCAATCAATGTCTAAAGATAGTGAGAATATTTCTTCATTCTTTTTTGTGAACATGTGAGGTAATATAAAGTCAAAACGGATGTGGAGTTTGTTAAAACGACAACCAATCGTTTGAATTGGTTGCATGCCATTTTGGAGCACGGGCTCTCGATTTCACTTTAACAGTTGTCAATTATAGTTTGAAATATCATAGAAGATTAGAATAAGTCAAACGATACGCGTTCGTTTAAATCAACTGCGTGCCGTTTTGGAGAACACCAATACAGTTAATATCCTGGTGAGCATAATTTAAAGATTAATTCAACTACCTGAACAAAATATATCAAAAATCATCACAGTTTAAATATTACATTCAACAACTGTAGCCATCTATCCATCTATCTATCTATCAAATTATAGTCAAAGACATAAAATCCAAGTTTCATATATCAAAATAGATATTACATATATCAAACAGATAGAAACATCATTTTATTGTTTAAAATGGGTCATTGCCATTTAAATTAGTTCATAATGTTATAATATAGTTAAACAGTGGAGACATGTTTAATTTGCAAAATATACATCAACAATACCATTTAACAATTTAAAGATTGCACCCACCTATGGAAAAACGACACCCAACTACATAAAACGGCATCTCGCTTCATAAAAGCGTCATTCTACTTATATATTGTACTGCTTATTTTGCTCACCCAATTGATTTTTATTTTTTTTTCTTGAGGTAGAATATAACTGAAAAATAATGAAAAATCATAATCTTCAACTTATAAAGTATACCTTCGAGATTATCTTTAATTCTTTGTTTATGGAAATCAATTTGCACCCTTCATATTTTTTTTATTTTTTATTTTTTGTTGAATTATTGTCATTTTGAAAATGAAATCACTTAACACAACGAATTTTTTTGGGATAATGCATTGAAAGAAGAAGAAATTTGGGTTGAATGAGTTTTGAACGTGTATTTTGAAGAAAAATGAAAATGGAGTGAAATTGGGGATTTGGGGTTTAGTTCAATTTTTAACATTGATTTCAAATAGAACATTTTAAACATTTCAAGTAAAAAAAATTAACAGATAGTCTTTACTACTTCCATCCTACCCTAAGCCCCACAACAAAACAAAGCACTACTAGTTCTGAATCTTTATATAAAAAATTTAGAATAATACTAGTTGTACACTCTAAGTGTTCATCCTTGTTGATATTTGATGTCGTGTTAAAAAATGATTGGAGAGAAAATTGTTTGTCTTTTTAAATTGTTTAATTATTTGTTGTCACATGACACAATGTAAAAGATAATGTACATATAGTACGATTGAAAATTTTGAGTTATATATTTATGTGCAACTTTGCCCCCTTCCTCACATGAGAGTTGAGTCCCACGCATTTATTGGATTTGGGACCCGACTCCCATGTAAGGGAGGAGATGTGATCGAGTAAATTAAAGTGTACCCCAAATGGTACAAATAACATAATTCATTTATGTGTATAAAAGCAAGATGTGTACAGATGCGTCTATTTATTGTTAATTTAATTCTTAGATGTCGTGGTTGATATTTTTGCATTTTCTATATACCGAATAAGAAGAATGATCTCTTTTGAGATAAAAATAGTATGAATGTATATATTTTTTAATAAACTAGTTCTCACAGGGTTGCTTTTTATGTTATTTTTTAAGTATTAAAAATATTTACTATTTTGAATGAAAGAAAAATAAGAAATTTCCAGAATGTGTCAAAATTAAATATTTACTATTTCAACTTTTTAATACAGTTTTGATATATGTACATCAAGTTTGACAATGTATGAAGTGACAACTTTTTGTACATTAATTTTATGACCATGCTAATTGCTACATAGCATTGTACATAAAGGATGCCCCCACAGACGCCCCTCCAATAGGGGGTGTCATTTGTCAATTATGGCACCCCCTATTGATAATGCTATGTACAAATGAGCATTTTTTTTCAAGTAATAAGAAGATTTCATCCACATAAAGGCATGACATCCATTATGTAATTCAAAAATGTACAACTAGCATAATTTTTTTAAAAAGTATGTTCTACATATATCGTGGTTGACACTCTTTTCACATCACACAATCATCTCTTTTGATTTCTCCAACAACATTTTATGACACTATTCAAATTGTGATACGGATGTCAATTAAAATGTAAACAATATGTACATCTATCATTATTGAGCATATTACCAATTGATGACATCAAGTCATGCCAAATTTAAGTATGTCATCAAGTATTTGAAATATGATGTCAAACATTATTTAAGACAATATGGACCATTGATTTTAAATAATATAATTTGCTTGGCACGTGACCCATGTATAATTGTAAATTGTAAATTTGATGGGGTTGGACATTTTGTTTGTCTGTTTGTCTCGTCACGTGTCTTCTCCAAGCAAAGGATCCAAGGATTTTTTTATTTTATTTTTCATTTTCATCTTTGCTTAAAGCAAGTAAGGCTAACTTACTTTTGACCAGTGTTCTAAATAGTGGGAAATAGTGTCGTTATAGCGCGGAGTGTGGCGAAAACACTCCGCTTCGGGGTATTCGGGTAAAAAAGCGGTCAACTTTTTTGTTGACCGCTATAGCGCGCTTAAGCGCGCCTTATCCCCCTTTTTTTTCATGAATTTTTTTGTATAAAAATATATTTAATGTCTTAAAAATAATTAAAATAATATTAAAAATACGCAACGCATTATGACGTTTATTCTTCGCATTGACACGCTTAATCTTGTAATTCTTGATTCTCGGTATCGACGCTACGCAACGCTTTACGCTTTNATCTTTTTTTATATAAAAATATATTTAATGTCTTAAAAATAATTAAAATAATATTAAAAATACGAAACGCATTATGACGCTTATTCTTCGCATTGACACGCTTAATCTTGTAATTCTTGATTCTCGGTATCGACGCTACGCAACGCTTTACGCTTTTTAGAACATTGTTTTTGACATCACCACAGACAGTCCAATTTCATTGATTTTTCATAAATTTTGTTAGTTTTACAAAGGCATTTTTTAAGGACTCTTAACTTATGGGTGAATAGAAAATATGAACATTGACATTGCGAGTTTTAATTGTGGAAAACCACAAGGACATTACAATTTAATATCTGTATTATTAGTGTCAAAGAGAAAATTTAATCAACTAACTATCGGAGCTGAATACTCGTTGATTGTACAAATATCGCATAATATAGTATATATGTTTATAGCAAAATGTAACAAACTCATGTGTTGGTTTTTACCCAAATTTGGTAAATAATCATTGCGAAAGGGAAAAAGAATTTTAGTTTGGCAATAAACATGAAATATCGCAACAAGGGGAAAGAACTCTTTTTTCATTGAGGAAAGGGGCCAAGGTGATAATTCCTAGAAGAATTGTATTGAAAAAGAGAATCAATTTGCAATTAGGAAAAGAACTTCTAATGTAATGGGGAAAGAAATTTGCCGTACAGAGGATCTTTCCTATAGCTTCATGGCATCATATTGAGAATAATTGTATTTGGCACCAATGTGACGAAAATTCGAACCAAAAATTACGTAAATCCAAAATTATAAGAATTTATGGAAAGACACTAAAAAAAAAAAAAAAAAGTAACGATACGACGCCTTGTGAAAATTGAACATTGAGGCAGTTGGAAATATTAGCATATGACACAATCTATTATTAGTTTGAGTAAAGCTTCTTGTACCGGTAGGGGTTTACCGAACCCCTACTGGCCCCTCACAATAGGGGGGTGGGGTAAGGCCCGGGTGGGGTAAATTTATCCCACCCCCTATTGTGAGGGGCCTTACCCCATCCCGTCATTGTGAGGGGCCGGTAGGGGTTTGAACCCCTACCGATACAAGTAGGGTGGCCCTATTAGCTTAGTACGATTCTGCTGCATTTAGCTTACAAAACAATTTATTATTAGTCCAGTACAATGTTGCATTTGGTGCATCTTACCTAACATTTGTTGTCAAATTAATGAAGTGTACAATCAAAAGAAAAAAAAAACAAAAAAAATATTAGTGAAAAAATAAAGATGAAATAAGGTATGTCAAGACTATTCTTTTTAAGATAAATTTCGCCCCTTGCAACGTTGACAACAAGAGTATCGGGTGTCTGCCTCTCAAATTACAACGTTTCTTCCAAAATCTGTATTGCAATGTACCAACCTTGTCGATAGAACCAAAGTGTTGACAATATTTTTCTCAAATGAAAGAAACTTGAACTAAACTTGTTCAGATGGGCTTTTATTTCTATAAATCATTTCGGATGAAATTTTAATTTCAGCAAAACAAGACGAATAGAATTTTTGAAGAGAACGGATAATTATAAATCGATTTTATAACTTAAATTGATTTTGTGTGGGATTTAATGGAATATGGGATCTTGTATATTGAATTTAAAGTGTCACTAACGAATGGATTCACCATTTGGTTCGGATAAATCTGAGTCCTTAGATCACATTGCTTCAGATTGTGCAGTCCATATTGTATCCCTCCGCCGTGGTCCTGCCACGTGATTGCCAACTTACCGAGCCATGATTCCAATTCTGAAAAATTTTAAAGCTCCTTGCGACGATGCGTACGTGTAGTGAGAATTTCTCATCTAATAAACTATTTTTCTCATGTGATTGTTGACGATTTGTCAAATCACATTTAATTATGGTTTTTTTTTTTCTATTTCGACTCATTTTCTAATTTTTATTTCCTTTGTGTGTTGGGTGGAGTTTTTTTCCAAAAATATGGATGGTGTCAGCAGTACATTTAGTGTAAAACTAATTTGAATGTTACTTCTTTTCCCGTACCTTGTCATCAATTGACCAAATAAAAATTGGCCAACACAAATAGAAGCCATGTGATTAATTCATGATGCATTGATGCCTGCTGAAAATTGAACAGTGAGGTAGTTGGCTATTTTTAATGTTATCATATTGACACTCTTTTATTAGTTCAGTACGACGCTGCAGCATTAATTAGTGCATTTTAACACCTTTATATTGAATTGGTAGGTTATTTCATTGGGAAATCACAGTTAAAAATGTCTGAGAAAAGAGCTGACAGTGTCACTGTTAACATTGATAATATGCTTGATAACTTGTCTTCTACACCTTCAAAGCCCTCAATATTTAGAGTTGTTGACAATTTACGCAGCATAAATCCAGAGGCTTATAATCCACAAATAATAGCAATTGGCCCATTTCACCACAGTAAACCTAACTTGCAGAAGATGGAGCAACTCAAACGCCAGTATCTAAAGCTGTTTCTCGAAAAAAGAAAAGAGAAAAGTGTAGAAAGATATGTTGCCAAAATAAGACAATTAGAAGACAGGGCGCGGAAATGTTATGCTGAAGACATCCAACTTGATAAAGATAAGTTCGTGCAAATGTTGATTGTTGATGGTTGTTTTATCATCGAATTTCTTTCTCTGTTCCCACGCTCATATTCTTCGAATGTAGATAACCCTATTTTCCAGTATGGACATACACAAACTCAAGTGCTTCATGATCTAATGGTATTTGAGAATCAGATTCCATTTTTCATCATTGAAAGTTTGTTCAACGTGGTCAAGAGCTATGTTCGAGACAAAATCAATTATATAATATGGCCTTTACTGCGAAATGGCATTTTCCCAGTGGCAGTGAAATTGCATGATCTTTTTGAAGCCCCCATTAATGGTCACCATCTTCTTGGGATTGTACATCACTTCCAATGTTCTTCATTTGCAAATAGACCTTGTAGGATATTACCTCATACGCATTCTGAATATCTACATAATGTAGATTCAGCTGCAGAGATCAAGAAGGCAGGGATTTCCTTCCAAAAGTCAGAATCTGATAGTTTGTTTCATATTGAATTCGAAGATAAAGTTATGACGATTCCAAAATGGAAAATTTCTTATTCAACAGAATCATTATTCCGAAACGTGATTGCATATGAGCACTACAACACAGACATTCCTCAAAAATATGTGACGGACTACGTATTCTTCATGCATTGTCTCGTCCATTCCCCTGAAGATGTAAAAGTGTTGCAACGTTCTGAAATCATTATAAACTGTTTGAGGAGCAATGAAATGGTTTACCGTGTAATCAACCAGCTAGGCAAGAATATCATAGTTTCTTATAAGTTTCCATATTCTAATATTTTCTCCAGTGCAAATCTTCATTGTGCAAACAGAAGGAATAGATGGATGGCAACATTAAAGCGAGAATATTTCAACAATCCATGGACAACCAGTTCAGTCTTTGCTGCCATTGCATTGCTTGTGCTCACCATCATACAGGCTACGTTTGCTATTCTCTCATATCGTAAGTTATTTCCTAAGTCTTGTATGTTCTTAATTAATTAATTAATTGAATATTTTAGCCTCCATTTGGCAAATTTCTAATGGCAGTGGATTTCACAAAATATGTAGATATTAATGATTAGTAGTCATGAATGTGCCGTTAAAATTACTTTTTGACTTTGACTTTGAATTTATAAACCAATTTATAGATTGTATTGAAAGGGAGGCTTAGTGTAGAATGACTCATCAAGTAAGTTGTTAGAGCCCGTTCAGTAGAGATTAAAATTGAAAATATAGTCGTTATTGGATCCCACTCTTCTAATACAGTTAACAATAACGACTAATTTTTCAATTTTAATCCGATTTTAATCTCTATCGAACGGGCTCAATGATTTGACCTTGGATTGTTTCCTTAAAAAGGAAGATTCTACCTCTCTTTGAAATGTAAAAGTGATACATTTGCTGCGTGACGGTCCGAGTGAATTATGAAAAGAAATTTATATATTATCCAGCTGTTTAACAGTGTACATATTATTGCAGACAATGATCTCAAGAAGGGGAATTGATTCCAAGTGTTTGAAGCTAGCAACAGTGTATGGCAACTCAAATTATTATTAACTTCAAGAATGAGACAGAGCCTGAAATCATGAATATAATATATATATATATGATGGCATGTACAATGAATAAGATTCAGTCACCATTTCGTCATTCTAAAAACTAGTTGTTCTTCGTGTTTCTTTTGTGAAAGTTTTTTTTATTATGTGTAATTTTTATTTTTATTTTTTTGTGTGTGTTAAATGTAATATTTTAGTTAATTAAATGAAATTTTTATTTAGTTATGTTAGTAGTAATATAATTTATAATTAAATAATTTTTAAATAAATTAATT
>CAIGRO010188797.1:0-10300 GCA_903798355.1 Fraxinus baroniana
TAATGATTTGGGATTTTGAGATTTTTAGAGTTTGAGTAGTATTAAAAATTGTAATTAATATCTGATTTTTGTAAAAATAAGTTTTATATATGATTTTTGTAATTGAATCTTTAAAATTTTGGTTTTGTATAATTTCCACATTTCAAAACTCAATCAAACCGGTAAATCGGGCTGCGTAAATTGCTAGTTAACTCGGTCAAAACTCGATTTTGACCGAGTCATGTACATTTCTATCCAATTAATCTGCTCGGCCTGATCAAGGGTCCAGGCTGCGGGTTTTCTGGTCCGACCGTCCAGGCCGAACTGGGTTTTATAACTATGATTTTCATCCATAATTCTGTTAGTTAACCAAAAATATAACTTTGACCACATTTTTAATATTTTAAAAAGAGGCAAAAAAGTAATTTTTCATTTATCATATTGAATAATTAAATAAAAAAATACACACACACACACGCTTGTCCTCTTCCTCTCAACCCTCACCCACCGCCACCTCAAACCCAAAATCCACACATACCACCTCCACCTCCACATCCACAAACCACCTGCTAGCGGCCGACAATTTTCCCAACAATCTCGTTTCTCTCTCCATAGTAGAAATGGCAGTTGCTGACCTAATGACCATTCTTCTTCTCTTCCACCTTTAATTTCTGCACCAGATGACACCAAGTATTTTGACTATGAAACAACTCTTTCGTACTCTCCCAATGACAGCTAGCTTGCTTTGGGAGCTTGCTATTTGCTTAAATCGGGAAAAACTCTTCATGGGTTTTTGCATAAAATGACTCAATTCCTCAATTTTAATGTTTCTTGTTCTTTTGAGCTCCATTTCAATATTTCCCCTCCATTGTCTTGACCTTAGGCCATGTTCTGGCTGCTTGTATTGTATTATAAAAAAAAGGAATTGAAAGTAAACGCCCTCTGCTCTCTTTCACTATCTCTATGTTTTTCTCTATCTCTCTTTGTCTAGTCTCTATCTATATCTCTACATTCTCTCTCCAGATTTCATTTTTATCCATTTCACAATTTTCGGTGTTGATATCTATGTTTTTACACTTTTTGATGTACTCGATTATGTCCAGCAGCAGCAGGTGGAGGTGGTGGTGGCCGTCATGAATTTTAGGTTTGAGGTGGGGGTAGGTGAGAGTTGAGAGGAAGATGACAAGTGTGTGTGTGTGTGTGTTTTTTTTTTTCCTTAAGTTTTATTTAATTATTTAATGTGATAAATGGAAAATTATTATTTTGCCCATTTTTAAAATATCAAAAATATGGTCAAAGTTAATTTTTTGGTCAACTAACAGAATTACGGATGGAAACTGTCCTAATGGATTTCATCTGCAACATTTGGAAATGTTATGGGGTGACAACTGTAATAAATCAAAGATTTGAAGAAAGTCTGCTAATATTTCAAAGATTTGGGACTTTTGCTGCAATTATCCCTGTATTTAAACTAACTTTTATCAGAATTTGCTAAAAAATTAAATTTTATCCCAACTAAACTGGGGCTAATTATCATCTCGAACTCTTAGTTTTGGAATGAGAAGATCGAGGCAAAATATATAATCATATATAAAAGAAATTTATTGTACAATATTTTTATCAACAAATGATGAAAATATTAAGCCCATGTTTAGTAGATATTAAAATCAGATTTTTAACAAATTTTAATAAATTAATTAAATATGTGGTTGAAAAGTTGTTGATTTCATGAAATATGTGATTATAATTAAGTATTCACTTTGACTTTGATAAAAAAAATTAGATTATAATTTCCATCAAACAGGGAATAACATGTTTATACATTTTAAATTTACAGCTCTTTTAATTGAGAAAGCGCACAAATTGGTTGGATAACAACGATGGTCAAGATGAATATAATAAAGTTTAGGACACACAAACTTGAAGGAGAATATTACAATTTTCAAGGATTTTTCCAACATATATTATCTTCAACCAATCTATTATAATTTTAAAATCAAATATTTTTTTGGAAAAGTCTATATAATTAACTTTTTCGATTTAATTATTAGGTAAATAATTTTTTTTCAAACCTAAAACGACTTTATATGAAATTTGAACCCAAGGAAATTTTAGTAAAAATAAATGTTTTATTATTTTATCAACGACTCAGCAAACGCTGACGTTTTGTTAGTACATAACTAGCCAAATTAATGTGAAAACTTTAAGAAAAACAAAAGCTCCCAGCGAGGATCGAACTCGCGACCTTTCGCTTACGAAGCGAACGCACTACCACTATGCTATGGAAGCCACTTTTGTTGCAGTGGCGGAATGTTTATTTTAACAACTATAATATTTTACGGTGTACATAAGGAGCATACCAACTTACGTACAAATGAGAAGTCAGAAACGAGTAGGGAGCATACCAACTTACATACAAATGAGAAGTCAAAACCGATATGTTTTCCCAGTTGATTGCACTACAATATAACCGTGTATACTGACAACGAAAGTGAAGTATATATACAACAATCTTCACTTATGAAAGAGGAGACAAATGGCAGTCCACAACAAGGTCTATAGAATACCATTTAAAAGCAACATATTTAGTATGTGTACCGATAATTTTATTGAAAATTGTGTAATAAAACTTTATTTTCGTAATCGTTCAGCGTATTCTATGTATTTAAACATTTTTCAATAAATGATTATTAAATCCAATTGGTTTTTTCTTCGGTTTACTTATGGCTGTCCAGTGTATTTTTCCCTTTTCTATTTGAATTCAGTTCTGCAATAATAAGTAAATACAAGAAAATAATTTTAAGTACAAGTTCATTTGTAGAGTAGTATGAAGAGCTACATAATTGTAAGTCAAAACACATTTGCTCTCACGAACCATGTATTTATTGTCAGTAGAACACAATTCCAAGCTGAAGAAGTGTTGTTTTCTTGAATTAATTGCATTAAATATTAAACACATTACAATGCATGAACTCAGTAGGATTAGGATCTATTTTTACAATCCAAGAACAGTCTTAAACATCGATTGTCGGGCTCTTAACNCTGACCGAGCACACACATGGGGGGGAGGGGAGAATTTTTTTTCCATTTTTTATTCACGTCGGTCCCACATCCCATGTGAGTGTAGGTCAACCAAGTGGGCAACCAATTCGAGCAAAGTATCTTAATTCAATTGAATAACCGATCAACGTAAATGGTGTATACGTAGGGTAGTCCAAACTACTTTGCAAAGAGTTGCCTACGCCTAGCCGGCTTAGTTCTTGAACTGGCCTTTCCCAGAATTTCATCGACCAAGTCTTTAAAAATCGACCGCTCAACATCAAGGACAATGCCTGAAATGTCATCGTCAAAATTTATCCAGCTTTCTGATGGATGCATCACGTTGTGGCACAATATGTTTTTCAATTCATCATCGTCATCATTGAAGATGCATCGCGAATTTTTATCTTGAAGCTCATCAAACTTGGAACACAATTCTCTGAGAAGCTTTTGTGCATTCAAGTCCTTCCTGGCCACCTTGTGCGGTTTCAACCAAGGCTGGGAAAATTTCCCAGCTAAAGCCAATTTTCCGGCAAGAATTTCATTTGTAACATCAAATACAATTTTCCGACGAATTTTCTCCTTGGTCATCGATTCAGTTGTTTTTACGGAGCTACATTCTTCCTTTTGTAAAGTGCTTGCCTTGGTTTGTTCCAAGACTAAAAATAACTCGGGATTGATAGGATGGCCAGACGGATGAAACTGAAAAGTTGCCAAGCTTGAGCTGAGGTCCCTGAGGATGAGACCGGAGGCCAATAGAATCTCGGAAATGTATCTGTGTTCGGGATTTGTGTTCTCACATAGAGAAGCAATGTAATCAATGCGTGCTTCATCATGGCTTGAGTTAAGCCTTCGGAGCTTCTGAACTAAGTTTTCAATGTTCTGAAGTTTCTTTCGACATATTTCAGATGTAGTACCAGATTCCATGGAGTTAGGTACAATATCATCCACTGAAATACCTTGAACCGTATTTAGAATTCTATCAGAATCCATGGATCTGTCCCCTGTGAAATGAATGACCAACAATTAGATGCATATATACAAAGAAAAACAGAGCTATTATTGCTCCTTTGCTTCCACAATTAGTCATCAAATGCTATTCAATGAGCTAGAGCCTCTTAAAAGGGCCACATATTCTTATTTCCACTCATCAATAATAACATAGAATTTTGACGAGAATATTTAAACTAATTTGATAAACGATACTGAAGAATGAATAGTACTTCTGTTTCACATCAAAAGTAAAGGTGAAAGAAAATTGAATTCATGCAGATTATTTATCTATGACAATCCTTTTAAGAAGCATGGTTTATTTTTTGAGGGGACTCGTGCTGCACACTTCAGACCTGTTAAACTATATCCATTTGGTGATTATTTTTTCGTGTCGGCCCAACTATTTTATAGTTCACTTGTCAGGTGGCTCAGGTCTATATTTACATGGTCCGGAAAAAAAAAAAAGAAAAAGAAAAAGAAAAAAGGGTGAATCTTAATGTATAAGAGGAAGAAAAACATGTCATAGACTAGAGATATTATTTACTACCAATAAATACTCATCTTAGAGTTACACATCTTCATAGTATACATATGAATTAGTATATTGAGCAGTTTGAGAGCGAAAAAAAAAATCCCATATCCCCTATAATCTTGTTCATTTGGTAACTTCACCACATCAGAGTTTAATTTTCACAAGAGGAGAGCATTACCTTTAAGGGTTTTACCTACAAGCTTTATAGGTGATGTTGAATCGTCTGCATACAAAGCATTGTCAAGAACAGATACAGGGCTGGGGTACTCAGGAGGAACATGAGCAAACTCTCCCGATTTTTCTTCACTCACATTATGGGGAGATTTCTGAAATAAACCATTAAACATTTTACAAAACGACTGAGTCTGAATAATTGGATATTGAATGTAGAAATCACCTACCTTCTCTACAATGCCAGATACCAAGAACTCCGCAGCCTTCACAGATGCACTCTGGTAACCAGGAGATCTTTCAGGACTAATGGCTTTCACATTTTGGGATTGCAATACGGTGCTCTCATTAGAATGAACAGAAATTTCATTATCAGGGTAAAGCAAATTCCTCGACTCACTGCTGAACTCACCCAGTTGGTCATCCTTTTGCCGTAGGTTGGGATGTTTTGGCCTGCGTCTTCCACCTGGGGAATTGGACTCTCCTGGTTGCTTAATTGATTGTCTTGTCGATTTGCTCGAATTGGGAGGTGTGGGTGGCCGAGATCTTTTTTCCAGGTCCAGTTTCTTCTGTTGTATTCTTGGACTGTATGATGCTGAACTCTTTCCGGAGCCAGTAGAGCTATCTTTGGACAACTGATGGGATCTTGTGGAAGTTTGTGTAGTTCTTAAAAATCTGCTGTCTGTTTTCGAATTGACAGCATTTAAAGCATTGTCTTGAGGACTAGTTTTAGAAATCTGATCTTTAGCTATTCTGCTACGGGTTAAACCCTTTCCGTCATCCACGAACTCACTTACCCGATACTTGGGCAGATCAGATAAGCTATCAAGTGAAATAAATGAAGAAGGTATATCAGATTTCTTAACAAGTTGTGCTGGTTTCATGATTACAATTGGAGATTCATAACTTTTCAAGGATTTATCATTCTTGGTGGACGCAAGAAATTTATCAGATTGTGGCTTTGGGCTGTTGGTTGATCTAGTATCATATGTGGAACTTGTATATTTTTGCTCACGGTCTTTATGACTGGTTAAACTGGAATCCTGTCCTACATCTTGGGTTTCCAGGAGTCCCTTGGCCTGCATAGCCTCCAGTATCTGTTTAAGTTCTCTAAGATCCTTTCCAGATTCTGTGAATTCAAGGTCCTTCAATCTCTTCTCTACCTCACTGTAAATGGAAGGAAAGGTATTTGGAACTTTTCCTGGACCTCTCGTACTTGTAGAAGCTGGTTTTTGAGAGGCCCTTTTTCCATCAATCCGCTTCCATGGTGCTGGTTCAATCGGAAATCGTGATATAGGTTTCATTCCTGTATCGGGATTTCTCCAACGTGGCGAAGTTGGCTCCTTCCTCAAGTTCATTGAGGATAGTTGGATCGGCTTGCATAGATCTAAGTTTTCACTTGACGTCGAAGAGTAAACAAAATCTTCACCTGGATAAATTCTACTTGAACCCAAGTTAGTGTTGCTGGCTGAGCCAGCTTCTGGCAGTGTTTCCAAACCCATCAGCTTTGCTACAACACCTGGAGGTCGTGCCTGATTTCTAGACGTTTGTAGTGAATTCTGAACCTTACTATCAAACTCACCACCATCCTTCTGCCAACTTTTTGCTGAAAAGTTGGATTTTGAATCAGCACTCATATTCCGTATGGAACCCTCTCTGCTGTCCAATGAAAGTCTTGGAAGATCTTTAAGCTTAATGGTAGATTTTGAAAAGTCCTGCGATTCAAATTGCGCGCGGTTCATCTCTCTCCCATCATAAGAAAACCGAGAGGCATCTTTTGAAACAGAAAAGGATGACCCATCTTTCACATTATAGGATGATACTCTTAGAAGTTCTCTTGGTTCATTATGATTCCAAGGTGCTTCTTGAAGTTTAGAAAGAACTCTAAGAGATTCCTTGAGATCAGCAGGCAAATTCTTCTTTGTATCGAGGCCTGAGCCATGAGAATCATTGCCAATAATTTGTAGTGGCCTTGGGGAGTCCCTGTACTTCAAAACAGGATCTGATGCCTCCTGCATAGTTTTAGCGTTAACTGATAAGCCCTGAACTTCCCTATACATGGATTCCTTCACCACATCACGAAGATCAAGAGTTTGTCTACCAACTTGCGAAGACGAAGTTTTTGGGCTCATTGATGGGTCCCTTGAAGGAGTTTCAGGAAAAAGTATTCGGTCATACGACGAGGGTTCTAGTTGAGTAGTTCGATTACAGTCAAGAGAAGAGAAAGAAGATGAACGAGAAGAAGATGAAAATGAAGCCCTTGAAGATTCTGTGGAGACTCTTTGTCTCTCTCGGAAATTCTTGGTTGAGTTTTTTTCCTACATTAGCAAATCGCAAAAATTCAAATTCCAAGCAGATAATATGTCTATAAACCACAAGTAAATTCACGGCGACAGTTGGAGATCTGTAATTGAGAAAATAGTAAAATACAGTTGCAATCAATTTGAGACTCCCACAAGGAAAGTGATATAAGCATTCACCAGTCTCATCGAACAAGATTCATTTAAATAAGAGAATTGCAATTTAATCACATTTCACATGTTCAATATTTTGGAAGGAGCCCATGCCCTATCAACTCTAATGGGCTATTTTGGCTGCCATAAACCTTCTATCTCTTTCTACTAGAAAATAGGCAATTTTCATCACGATTTTCTGAAACTCTGCAAATCCCAAATCCCCACCCCCACAACTTGTTAACTAGTCCACTGTTAATTTTTCCAATGAAACAACCATTGTATCCTTGATATGAAAGACAGATTCTTATGAAAAGTGATTTTTTTTTTTGGAGTGTGTGGTTAAAAAGTAAGGAAAAACTATGGATTCACGTACAAATTTATTTTATTGGAAGAATGTGTGATTTAAAATAAGTTTGGAGGAAAATGAGTTTTAGAAAATGAGACCAAACAAGGGCTATATATTATCCAACAAAGGGAATATGTACAACACTCTTGACAATATATGACTTGCACTTATTAAGTGTTTGTTTGAAATCCATTTTTAGTAAAAATAATTTTTGGAATAGTGATTGATGTAAGAAATGTGTGGTGGAAAAGTGATGAAAAGTTTTTGATTTGTGTATAATATTATTTTATTTGGAGAATGTGTGGTTGAAATGAAGAATGAGAATGAGAAATTAATGGGTGTCAAACGGGGCTGGTTTGTTATGATTAAAGTAATCAATTAATTTAGAAGGCAATACATTTGAATCCTGACCATTCATCAATGCTTGAAATTTATTAAGCCCCTGTTTGAAACCCATTTTGGGTTGAAAAGAAATTTTAGAATAGTGATTGATGTAAGAATGTGTGGTGGAAAAGTGATGAAAAGTTTTTGATTTGTGTATAATATTATTTTATTAGGAGAATGTGTGGTTGAAATGAAGAATGAGAAAGAGAAAGAGAAAGAGAATGGGAAATTAAAGGGTGTCAAACGGGGGCTAAATGTGCACAACACAAATAAGTTCAGTCTCTAATCGAAAACAAGAAAAAACTTACCCCTATTTATTCATTATGAAACTCACAATCCCTTGTGCATTATAACCAGGTAATGATCGATAGGGAAAAAGGAAAAATAAAATAAAAATGTAATACCATTAGTTCAAGTCAAGGGAAGGGTAGAAAGATAATTTGAGAGATTTTGAAGGGCAATTTGCTTATTAAATGAGGCAAGGGTAGAATGTAAGATTTCAGAATCATGGCGGGGGGGGGTTAATTTGCATTTTTCTCTATCAAGAAATAACGAAAGCAATTTCACCACAGCATTACAAAAATGGCATAGCCAAACGAGAAGAAAATTAAAAGGTAAAACTTTGAGCTTTGTAGTCTTGTTAATTTTATTCACAAAAGGCGTAGGCCCAAATAAACATTCTCAATTCAAGTATTCAACCCTGAAATCTTTAATGGAATTAAGTGGATTTATAGAGAGGGTGTTTCTACACGAGAAGAAAATAAAATTAACAGTTCATACCATCAGAGATCTTTGATGCACCCTGTTATACTCTCTTTCATAATTGCCATTATTGAAGTGGGAATTTCCTGCAAAATTAGAATAATCAGTGATACGCAGTTTCTGTGATGAAGGGGACAGTCATTATATAGTATCGTGGAAAATCGTGCAAATGCCAATTACATATCATTTAGGAAGTCTAAACACTGCATCATTCTTCTATTGGTCATGTTCACGAACTCAACAGATGCTGTAAACTGGTCATAGAATCTCTAACTAACAAATAAGAAATCCTACAAGATTATATTCAAGAAAAAAATACTACGAGGAATATTTACCCGAAGGAATCCTCTTCGGGGTGTGCTGTCCAGTAAGGATATGATGGCGATCGAACATTTGAAATATGCCTGTCATACATCCTATTTGCTTTTGCAAATCGGGATTTTCATCTGTCAATGAATGTAAAAGCTTGGCAGCCATTTTTACTCCCCTCTCTTCAATCAAACTGCCCAAAACTCTCAAATGTCTATATTTATTCTAGTAACTCTTCACCCTTGCTTTAGATTTCAAGCCCATCTTTAAAATGCTCCTGCAGGTGATAATTCACCAATTGTTAAAACCAGTTTTCTTGACCACACAGTCTGAACGAACCAGGTTTTCCTTGTATTCTTCCTACCCTTTATAACATGACCAAACAAAAGGGCATAAAGCACATTTCACCAATCCCAGATTCATGTAATGTAACGTCACAATTCAAACCCCAATTATTTAAGCATCACTCAAAGGCTCAAAAACCCTCAAAACCAGATATAGTTCTATCCTTCCAATGGCAAATAAGTCCAAGAATTCAGAGATTTGCCAAATTGTGCACTTCTCTTCAAATTTAGAAGTAAAACAAGAAAGCCCAGTACACAAATTAATTCATTTCATTAGAGAAAAGGAATTTCAACGGGGTTTCACAGAACAAACCAAACAATATCGAACAAAAAGAGAAACCCAACAGCCGCACATAATATTCAATAAATCAAGAGACTCGTACCAATGCAAAAGGGAGAAATCATTGCAGATCCAAAAAAAATGTTTTACACTTTTACAAGTCAATTAATTCCCTCAATAGAATGCCAACAAGAAGACAGCCCAAGGGAGCTTGTATGGTCGGGTGGGGTGGTCCATGCGTACATCAAAATTATGATCGGACTGTGTGAGCAGTAAGGAGTTGGCAAATGCAATATTGTATAGTACTTTTCATTAAATAAGCAGGGAATTGTACTCTGCAGGCCATTTTCTCACACTTCCATGTGGAATAGGTATAATGGTGGGTCTCAAATTGTCTCCATGGACATGTGATTTTTGTCAGCATTTCATGGGAGAGATTAATTCAGATGCCCTCTAATTATTTCATCGTTTCATGTTTCCCTCCAAAGGATAGACCCGACATCTCTATGCTAAAAAGAGCGCCTAGTCGGCTTATGATTAAGCAGTCAATAGACAACATTGACCGCTTAATACACGATTAAGGGTGCCTAAGCGTGCATGGGCAAAGCGCACCAGACGACTAGGCGTGCTAGGCGCGTTTTCTCCTTGGAGGTCCAATTTTTCTCACCGAGGCGCGCTGTACACGGCTCATTTCTTTTGGCCAAT
>CAIGRO010188814.1:0-19054 GCA_903798355.1 Fraxinus baroniana
GCACGGGCATTAAACTAGTTTTAATATAATTGTAAAAGTGAATTAAGCGATACCTGAGACCAATGTTCAAGGTTGGGTTAATTTTGCAAGGATTAGGGGCCATTAAGAATGTTTAAAGACTATCTATCAGAACATTTGTACCAACAGCGCACTTTAAAGTTCATCTTCCATTCCAAATGCTATTCTTATCTCCCCGTCTTAGTGCATGTTTGGATGAGCTTAAAAGTTTCGAGAAAGTAAGTTAAGATTTGTTTACTAGAAAATTAAGTTTTGTGAGTAAAAGAATAACTTTTAAAATCATGTTTGGCACATGCTCTAATCTCTATATATTGTCTTCCACGCCATAATTCTTTGCCAGATATCTTCATTATATGCCTTGATGACAGCAGTTGCAGACCTTGCTTTTTTTTTTTTTTGACATCTTTCTTTCTGTCTCTGGCAGCGCTTGCTGATGATGGCAAGTTTCTTCTAGCTGCTCGTAAGTACAGGCGGGCCACGTGCACGGACTACATAATTTCCCTAAATGCTGAAGATATGTCCAAGGGAAGTTGCACTTACGTAGGAAAATTAAGGTCTGCTAACTTTTGGCCTTTTTATTATTATACTTTATATTTCTAGAAGAGCCTTAATAATGCCTTTTTTTTTCTTCACTAGATCCAATTTTCTGGGAACTAAGTTTGTTGTGTACGATGCTCTGCCTCCACACGCGGGAGTTAAAATGGCCAAAAATCGTTCCACTCGTTTGGTTAGCTCCAAACAAATTTTTCCTGGAGTTCCTGCTAGTAACTATCCAGTAGCTCACATTTCATATGAGTTGAATGTAATGGGAGCGAGGTATGAGGAAGATTTATGCTATTCTTGTTGTTTCAATTGAGTTGAGATGGTGTGAAGTCTAAACATAAAAAAATGAGATCTTAAAATTGAACATTACATTCTTAAAAGGCATATTGAAGTGTGATTCACTATATGCATTTTTATAAAATTTTGGACATGGAAGAGATTGTTGGCTTCAGTATCTTTTCAAGCATGTGAAATTTTTGGACAAGTATAAAATAATTGTGTGACATGCAGGGGTCCGAGAAGAATGCAATGTGTTCTGGATGCAATTCCAGCTTCTGCCGTTAAACCTGGAGGCGTGGCTCCCACAATGATGGATTCCCGTGTCAGTGGTGTCGATTCCTTTGAACAGACCCCCTCTTCCTGGTTAGGATCTAATGATTTGAATACTGCCTTATCCGGACCATCGGATGGCCAAAGAGATGGATCACTTGTTCTGAGAAATAAGGCTCCAAGATGGCATGAGCAACTCCAGTGCTGGTGTTTGAATTTTCATGGTCGGGTAACTGTTGCATCGGTGAAAAATTTTCAGTTGGTGGCTTCTCCTGAGAGTGGCACGGTTGGAGCAGAACAGGGGAAGGTCATCCTTCAGTTTGGGAAAGTCGGGAAAGATGTGTTTACAATGGACTACCTCTATCCAATATCAGCATTCCAGGCATTTGCCATTTCTCTTAGCAGCTTCGATACTAAAATTGCTTGCGAATGATAAGGATTGAATGGTACAAATCTAATCCTTCATTTGTATATGTTCATATTTGACTTAATCAAACTTGACATGGTCTCCTACCTATATGCATTTTGAATCTCTTAGTGCACATGGCATTACCTTAATTTGTTGGTATGATAAGATGATTATTTAGTTTATTTCAGCAATTTGTTGTCAATTTAATATAATATCGTGTCCGAGGGAGGATTTTAGCAGTGAGAGTGGGGTGAGTTCCCCTGTACTTGTGGCTGCGTTCCCCATGCTATAACTCCCCTGCCCAAAACAAAAAGAAATTTTACGTATAATTTTTCTTTTTCTTTTTTTTGAAAAAAACCCTTTTTTTATGTGGAATTTTTTTTAAAACCTTCTGTTTTTGCTGCTGATCGTTTCACATTGGATATTCGGATACTCTCAACACTTGATATATGTCTGGTAAGGAGAGTTGAGGAAACATGACTAGAGAATGATTCACAAAGCTTCTGCTTATGAAATTGCTCTTATGTAATTTTGATACTCATTTCACTTGTTAGTTTCACCTTTTCTGTTTGATATTTGGAATGTTGCTCTATGTTACATATCTACTTGCTGAAATTCCTCGTATTTGGCCATTGTATAGTTTTAAGTAATCGAGTAAATAGTATATATCCAAAAATATAATTCTGTTTCACCTCTTTGCCGAAAATTTTCAAGGATTGTGTTCCAATTTCCATGTTCTACATGCCGGAGTTTTATTTCTTGCTTCATATGATGTCTTGTGCTAAGGTTAAGAATGCTATTTAGGACAACATGGGTAAGTACATTTTGGTAGATATTATCTCTTTAAATGCTGTTTTTGTAGCGTATGCTCGTTTCTTAACATGATGAAGATTCACTTTTACGTCCTCTGCAACGTAACTCCATGTCTGCTGTTGGTACTCGAACAGGGAATTTGTTCGACATGATGCAATAAAATTTCATGGGAACTTTTGTCGTGTTGGGAATGCAAATAAGACTCGAAGAAGCAAATACGAAGTCGTACTTTCTCATTTCAAAGCTTGCAGTGAACTTTAGTTGCTGGATGCACTATACATAAATGGGACGCCTTAAATGTTCAAGATTTTAGGGGTTTGTTATATACATATTTCTTTTCTTTTATGTACATAGAAGGATATGTTTTCTATACCTATCTTTTCTTATATGTACATACAATTTGGAATTCTTGTTTCAAGTACTTCGTTGTCCTCATCCAACATTGGCTAGTCTTGCTATTGTAATAACACCTTTTAGCATTACACAATATTGAATAGAACTGAACAGTATAATTCACGAGATATTGACTTCTAGTATAATGTTATTAACTTCGCTCTTTTGACTATGTAGGTAAGCTAAATTTGGTTCAGTCCCAATTTTCTAGGATTTCATTTCGATCAGAACCCGAAAATGATTTGGACCTTTTCTCGTAATACTAAGAGCTTGTTTGTTAGAACTTAAAAGTCGATTAAAATTAAAAATATAGTCGTTATTGAGTTCTATTTATTTAATAAAAGTCAAAATAACGATTAGTTTTTCAATTTTAATTTGATTTTAATATTACCAAATACACTCTTAACACTAATTTTGATAAGAAGAATCTAATCAGGTTACGATTAGAGTCAACTTTTTTTTATTGACTTATAAACACCATATAAGCTTAGCCAAACATAGTACAAATGATATGCAGTTTCAAAAAACAAAATCAAAGAAAATCAAATTGTCATAATTTATCAGTTGATGCGCATGAAAATATTCTCTCCCTGCAGCAAATATTCTGACAGCTTTCTTGACGAAGAAACTAACCCAATGTAACCAAATTCTTATCCCCCTCCCCACCCCATCCCCACACTACAATTACATACATGAATATATACATGTAGCATGTGTACGTAATTGTGTAATTGAATCTATTTAAGGGGTGGCAGAACAAAAATTAATGGAACTAAGAAAACTGTTTCTGGGCATAAAATTATGGAGCGCTATAAGGATTCAGTAATTCCATCATTAATATCTGATTTTGCACCGTTACAAGGGATTTGTATCAGTGAAAAGGGTTCAAGTGGAAGAAACGGAACTTCTCCGACTGATAGTATACTTAAAGAACGTGGAAGAAGAGAGAAAATGAATGAGAAATACTCTGTCCTTCATTCCATGGTGCCTAGTCTTTTCACCATTTCTAAGGTTAATTCACTTCTTTGTTGTTTAATTTCAAAATTATTGGGGTGGGTTGATTTATTTGTTGTTCAATTAATATGAACAGATACACGATTTGGTTAGTGATGATCGAATTTTGAGATTTTAATTTCTATTTATACTTGATGTTTTGATTGATGTTCATGGGTTGTTTTCGATTCAACTCTATCTCTACATTGATATACTGTTATTTGATTCTGCCTAATTTTATTCAAGAAAATTGAATTTTCGAGAATTCAAGATGTATATCCGTTAAGGACACATAATGTGCCTAGATCAAGATGTCATATGCGTGTGTTCATGGAATCCTGTATTATGTTGTTTGATAGAAAGTTATTATGAAAAGTGTAGTGTAAGAAGATGTTTTCATTCTCAGCCGACTCTAAATTTAGTTGGAACGAGTCTTAGTTTCTTATTGAATTGAGGCTTAGTTCGTAGTTGAATCAGTTAATAAAATCATTTGGTAGAACTAAAATTGTAATTTATTATTCCGTGGCGCTAGTCTTTTTGTTTTATTTCACGCATGTTTGTAGCATGTTTCTAACTTCCATGTTGCAAAAATTATGTATAGATAATTAGGCTGAGATGCATATATATGCAGCTTACATAATTTGGTTAGTGATGATCCAATTTTGAGATTTTAGCGACGGTTCTTTTCAATTTACGGTTGTGATTTTGTTTCTTGTTTTTGGGTTGTTTTCAATTCAGATCTATCTCTACTTTGATATACCATTTCTTGATTCTGCCTAACTATATTCCAGAACATTGTGACTCAGAGAATTTAAGATATCTGATAATAATTGATTTATGGACTAGAAATAAGGAAGGTATATATTGCTAGGTACCCTTTTATGGACACATTTGGGTGCACGAATCCAGGTGTGTATTTGAAACTTTTTCTAGAACTGCAAGTAATCATCCAATTTCATTCAAATGTTGGAGCCTGCTCAATAGATTTTTTACAGAAACATGTAGTATAAACAGATATAGTTCCTTCTTTACAGAATCCCAATCAGTTTATAAAATCATCCCACCCCAAATTTACTGAGAACCAGACTTAAGATTATTGTTCATTTAGTTTATATAATCAATCGGAGGAACTAATATCGTGTGTTCTGTTTGCTCTCTGAAAACTTGCAGCCAACTAGAGAGAAGATTTTGCATGATACAGTAGACTACATTAAATGCCTAGAAGAAGAGATAAAGAGGTTGGAGGGTATAAAGAAACTACAAGTGCAAGAACAAAAGGTGGGAAAACAAGTTTCATCAAGATTTACCAACCAGAAGTCTGCTGTTGATATTACTGTCTCCAGCGGAGCCACATTCTTTGCAATTCAATTACCCTTCAAACCTGGTATCATTACCAAAATTGTTAAGGTATTTGATAAGCATCGGGCAGAAGTTTTGGAGGCAACAATATCTGTCGACGACCAACAATTGCTAACATTCACAGTCACAATAGTTCTTGGGAGAGATGGAGGTATTACAATACAGAAGATAAAGGAAGAAATTATAGCCTTATAGGTAGTTTTCTGATTTATGAGCTTAATCACAATTTAACAATTTGAATGTTTATTGATTCACGGTCCATCTTTTGTGAGGATTGTGTTTAGTTTTTGATTATCATTCATAGAATGCATATGGGGAGTTTGGTATAGTAGTTGGCAGTTGCTCTTTTATGTATACATGATGTTGCAGGAAATATACTTTAGTCTTTATGCAAATTTTGTCTGAATTACACCATATATAGAAGATAATAGCAGTTCCTATTTTCTTCTTGCTCTTGCAAAATGCAATACATATATAGCACAATTTGATCGATAGAGGATTTCTGGCTGAACAATACTCTCAGATTGGGGATTATTCCTCCTATAAGGTGAAAAATGTTCTCTTATTTCTTCTGGCCCGTTATAGGATATGTTTGAATAAGTATAGTATATAAACTTACAACCAATCGTAAACTGGTTTTCATGGCCTCAGGCAGGGCTGGACATCACTGCTTCTGCTTATACTTGGTACAAAGCTGCAATAGGTGCTGTGATGTTTCGTTCATTGCTATTTCTTCTTCATCTTTCATTTTTTTGCTCAACTCGTGAGCTTTTGACCTGATGTCTTCTCCAGTCGACTTCTCTACAACCACCTTACTAATTGCTTTTGCTATCTCACCTCTCTTAAACTCTCTATCATAGTCTCTTGCAACCTCCACACTGACCCCAGCCTCGACCACGAGCCTAGCATTTAGAGGTTGGTCAAGTTTCAAAGGCATGGCTATAACAGGAATGCCAAAATAAATGCTTTCCATTATAGAACTCCATCCACAATGACTCACAAAACCACCAATGCTTGGATGTGCCAAAATTTTAGCCTGTGGTGCCCATCCCTGTACAATCATACCTCTCTCTTTCACCCTCTCAGCAAATCCCTCTGGCAGTGTTTCTTCTATTCTTATGGTATTCCCTAGAGGAAATCTAATGACCCATATAAAGTTAACATCACAAAACTCTAATCCCAGTGCCACCTCTTCAATCTGCTCCTTGGACAAGTAGTTTTCACTACCGAAGGAAACATATACAGTTGACAACTGACTTTTCTTGCTTAGCCACTGCAAGATCTCTGAATCATCTTCTTCATTTGTAGGTTGTGTAATAAGTGGTCCAACAGGTAGTACTTTTTTCTGAGACAAGACAGATAAATAATCGAGATATTTCCCCTCAATTGCCCTGCAGCTCTTCATTAAAACAATGTCACAAGATCGTTTGAAGTTTCCAAAGGCAAAATCTTCATCTGCATCTTTAATATTCGGTCGAACATCCATCTCTTTCCTTTCATACTCCTGTAGATATATTGCCTGATAAGGGAAATTTGCATTCCCATATGTGAAGCGATGATGGCCATAGGAATATGGCGTTGCTCCTGCAGTGGAAAAATGAACTGCAGGAATACCTAGTGATGAAGCAAGTGCTGCAGCCCATGGTTGGAAGACATCATAGAATAGCAAGTCAGGCTTTAGAGTACTGATAATGTCTGAAAAGCTGGAGCTTGACATTTGAAAGGCCTCCAGGAGCTTTGGAATAAGCTCAGGTGGCACATTTTTGGTTGTGTGGTAATGAGGAGGAAGATCAGGCCATGATGGTAAATGGAGCTCTATCAGTTCTATCGAGATATCCCAGAAGTTTTTTTCAATGGTTTTACTGATTGAACTAAGATTGATTGCCGTAGAACAAAAGTATATGTGGAAGTTTTTTTGTGATAGTTTCTTAGCTAGCTCAAGATAGGGGAATACGTGGCCATGAGCCAACCATGGGAACATTAGAATTCTTAGACTAGTTTGATCTGTTTCCATAAGCGAAAGCTGCAGAATTTTAAGAATACAGATTAATTAGATGTTTCGTATATATGATGAAGTTCTCCATTGAGATTTATTATTAAGTAGAAAGGGATGAAAAGGTCAAGAAAGACTTGCTTTGTAAGTTCAGACACGTTTGGAATAAGTTACTTGGAGTTATTGGATAGTCGATTAAATATTTCCATTTGAATGCTTCAACTTCTATTTTAGAAGAAAACTATGAACTACGTCACTTGCTAGATTATAACAAGGGAAAAAAGGGTAATACCTCGAAATTTTAAAGTGTGTGATAAGTAGCATATATGACAACTTAAGAAGTTTGATAAGTGTATTTTGTACACTTATTTAAGCCATTAAATTAAATATTTGTTAGTGACTTGGATGAGTTATATATTAATTTCGTGTTAATTATGTTTGTAGGGTTGAATTCAATGTAAATTGGTAAATTTGAAAGAAAGGAACGAAAAATATGCAAAAACGAAGGAAATCCAAAATTTGGTGATCAAAGTGTAAACATCCAATAGTGGATTCAAACCAAAAAACGATGATTAAAAATCACATATGATCAATGAGATGTAATTGGAGGTCAAATGAGTGAAATATATCGGAGGTATTTTCACAAATCACTTCTCGGCCAACGAAGTATGTTTCGAATTTTTAGTTTCAACTTGAGACCCATTTTTCGGATATCAAATGTTTGAATTAGGTAAAATTTTTCAGTCAACGACTTTTTGGTCTTTCGGACCCCCCAAATCAAGGGTAAAATTGGAGACAAAAACACGTTGGTGACCAATCACCTGTCACACCATCTTTTTTCCTAATGGAGGGTGGGTGGTCACCAATCCCGCTACATTAGCATTACACGTTGGTGACCAGTCAGTCAGTCACCAACCCTGTCACACCATCTTTTTTCCTAATGGAGGGTGGGTGGTCACCAATCCTGGTACATTAGCATCTCTCAAACATTAGTGGGTAGCAAAGGTCACGGCGCCATTTGTCTTAATATTTTATCCGACGTTTGTATTTCAAAGCATCAAATTCTGCTAAAAAGTTAGCATTTAAGCAATAATCAAAGATGCGCTAAACAACAAAAATGAGAAAATGGAGGAGAAAAATGAGAAAAGAAGAAAATTCAAAGTCTCTCTTGTGGAAAAGTAGAGTCAAAAAAGTTGAGAATTGTGCATTTGCTACATATGGTATTGCAAAGAAAAAAAAATCATTTAGAAAGAGAAAAGGTACAATAAATTGCATATATATCTGTGAAATGCAATATAAATATAGCACAAAGAGATTATTCCTTCTGCTTGTTGAAAATGATTCACTTACACTTGGATAAGTCAAGATATCACTGCTGCTGCTTATACTTGATACAAAGCTGCAATAGCTGCTCTGATGTTTCATTTATGGCTACTTCTTCTTCATCTTTCATTTTATTGCCTAATTGCTTAGCCTTTGACCTCATGTCTTCTCCACTCTTCTCTATGAGAACTTTATGTATGGCACTCGCTACATCTTCATTCTTAAAATGTCCATTCTCGTCTCTTGCTACGTCCACCCCAACGCCAGCCTCCACCACCAGCCTAGCATTTATAGGCTGATCATATTTCAAAGGCATGGCTATAACAGGAACACCAAAATAAATGCTTTCCATTATAGAACTCCATCCACAATGAGTCAAGAAACCACCAATACTTGGATGTGCCAAAATTTTAGCTTGTGGTGCCCATCCTTGAGCAATCTTACCCCTCTCTAGAAACCCCTCTGGTAGTGCCTTTTGTATACCAGTTGTCTCCCCAGTAGGAAATCTAATTACCCATAAAAAGTTAACATCACAAAGCTCCAAGCCGCGTGCCATCTCTTCAATCTGCTCTGTGGACAAGTAGTTTTCACTACCAAAGGAGATGAACAAAGTTGAGAACTGATTTTTCTTGCTTAGCCACTGCATGATCTCTGAATACTCTTCTTCATTGTCAGTATGTGTAACAAGTGGTCCGACAGGTAACATCTTTTTCTGGCACAAGACGGATAATAATTCAAGATACTTCCCCTCGATTCCCCGGCAGCTCTTCATCAAAACAATTTCACAAGATCGTTTGAAGTTACCAAAAGCAAAATCTTCACCTGCGTCTTTACTTTTGAGTACACCCTCCAGATTCGGTCTTTCAAAATCACGGAGATAGATTTCCTTGTGAGGGAAAATAGCATTCACATATGTAAAGTGATGATGGTAAAAAGAATACGCTGCTGCTCCTGAAGTGGAAAAATAAACTGCCGGAATACCTACTGATGAAGCAAGTGTGGCAGCCCATGGTTGGAAGAAATCATAAATTACCAAATCGGGCTTTATGTTTTTGATGATCTCTGCAAAGCTGGAGCTTGACAATTGAAAAGCCTGATAGAGCTTCGGGCATAAGATCAGGAGGTATGTTTTTGGTTGTCTGGTAATGGGGAGGAAGTTCAGGCCATGAGGGTAAATGGAGTTCTACTAGTTGTATTGAAAAATCACAGAAGTTCTTTTCAATGGATTTACCGATTGAACTAAGATTGATTGCTGTAGAACAGAAATATATGTCGGAAGTTTTTCCGGGATAGTTTCTTTGCTAGCTCAAGATAGGGGAATATATGACCATGAGCCAACCACGGGAAGATTAGAATTCTTAGATTAGTTTGTTGCGTCTCCATGAATGAAAGTCGCAGAATTTCAAGAATTCAGATAATGAGATGTTATGCTTTATAGATATAGATATCATCATTATGTTAAAAGATTGAAAAAGTCAAGAAAGATAGGTGCTCCTTGGTGCATCACCAGATATTTCTTATTGGTCAGTGGGTTAATTATTGCTATTTCAAGGTCTATTTTAGAGGAAAGCAAAATATCATTTTCAATTGAACTAAGCATAACTTGGCAGATACTAACAAGGAAAAAGAAAAAAGAAAAAAACAGTTTTTCCAAGCCAAACTCATGATTGATTTTCATAAGCATTATTTTAAGTTTGTTGACTGATTTTCTTTCATAAGGTGAAGACAAGGATCAATATTGTAGTGGTTGCTCCTTAGATATGCATGATTTGCAGCAACACTTATTTACGTACACAAATATTCTGTATGGATAGAGAGACGGATGGATGGAACACTGTTGCTAACAGAATAAAATCCTCTCCAATGGAGATTATTCCTCTAATAGTGAAATGGACCACTTGGGCATTTTTCTAGGCCATTTTGAGAAATGTTTCAATGAGTAAATATCCAACCACATTATGTATTGATTTCGCCATCTCTTCACCTGTGAACCGTCCAAAGTCATCCCTCACAACCTCTACGGCTGTGTCACTCTCAACAAATAGCCTAGCATTTAGAGTGTTAAATCCAAATTATAATTAGCAATTTCCAAATTTATAATTGGCAATTTTTTTTAGTAAAAATCAAGTTTTAGTTGGATTGTATTAGGATTTTATAGAGTAGTAATCAAAGTCAAAATATTATTTATTGAGTCCAAGTTATAGTAAAAATAGTTTGGAAATGATAGTCTAAAAAGAAGTCAAAAAGAAATCGAAGAAGAAGATCAAGATCTAGACTTCAAGAAGTTTATTCAAAATAGGACTCACCGATGCAATTCGATGAACAATGAAATTCGATTTTAAAGCTGATTTTGAACTCCTTTTTATCCCAAACGCCTCCACTATAAATTCCAATATCCTTGCACCGATCAGTCTACAGATTAAAGCACAGAAAGATCCTTGATTAGACACCAAAATAAAACCCTACCTTCTCCAGTTTAGAGTTCTCAAGCTTAGGAAGGAGTGCTTGGAATTCTAACGCTTTTAAACAAAAGGAGTTCGTTCTTAGTGATCCAGTGGAGGGAAAAGTGGCTCAGAGTTCTGGGAAGTGTGGGTGTGCACAATCGACGGTGTTCCTCGGTGATTTGAAACTTAGATGGTCAAAGTTAGCTAAAGTTTAGTAGTGTCTCAGCTAATTGTAATTTAACTTTTCTAGTGGATCGTTTACTGACAAGTTTGCTCGAAAGTTTTATCCAATTTGAAATTTTCCTCCATGATCAATTTTGTGTTCTTAATTCTTATTTATTACTTTTGATCGTCATAAATTGATTAGCACTTAGGGTTAATTAAATTAAACTAATTAACCCAATCATTTAGAAACCAATTAATTCGTGACTTATTGCTTTTAATTATTTAATTCCACATTTTGGATCTAAATAACAATAATTTCCAACAAGTAGTATTAGCACAATAAATACTTAGGAAAGTTTTCATGGAGGCTGATCAATTTTCAAATGCTTGGCTATAACAAGAACACCAAACAAATGCTTTCCATTATAGAACTCAATCTATGTTCCAAAATTTTAGCTTGTGGTGCCCATCCCTACACAATTGCACCTCTCTCTTTCACCCTCGCAAGAAATCCCTCTAGTGGTCTTTCTTCTATTTTCCTGGTATTCCCAAAAGGAAATCTATATAAAGTTAATATCACAAAGCTCTAGTCCCTGCACCATCTCTTTAATCTGCTCCTTGGACAAGTAGTTTTCACTACCAAAGGAAATAAACACGGTCGAGAATGGATTTTTCTTGCGTAGCCACTCCATAATCTCCGAATAATCTTCTTCACCGTCAGGTTGTGTAACAAATGGTCCAATAGTTGCCATTTTTTTCTAGCAACAGGTAGAAAATAGCTGATATACTTACCCTCAATTGCCCTGCAGCTATTCATCAAAACAATGTCACGAGATTATTTGAAGCTCCCGAAAGCAAATTCTTATCGGCTTCTTTAATACTTGATTGAAAGTTGCATTTCTTCATGTGAATTCATGATGGTAAAAAGTATACATTATTTAGTGGTGGCAATCGAGTTGAGCGGCTCGTCGGACGATCCGACGAGCCGCTTGACTCGTACTGTAGACGCCCACGAGCCAACGAGCCCGAGCACAAGCCGAGCAGGGGACTCGGTAGATAGGCTCGGCTCGTCAAATTGACGAGCCGCTCGGTGAGCCCACAAGCTCGGCTCGTGGGCTCGCCTATTTTTGCTAGCCACGAGCCGCTTGGCTCGTGGCTCGCATAATTTATATAAAAAAAATAAAATAAAATCTAAAGGCTGAATATAGGTTTAGTAATATAAAAAAAATAAAAAATAAAAAATAATCCGAGCTGACGAGTCGAGCTTAAGCTCGGCTCGNAAAGGCTGAATATAGGTTTAGTAATATAAAAAAAATAAAAAATAAAAAATAATCCGAGCTGACGAGTCGAGCTTAAGCTCGGCTCGATTTGGACGAGTTCGGACACAAGCCGAGCTTAAGCTCGGCTCGTGGGTCACCATCCACGAGCTCGGCTCGTGCGAGTACGAGCCAAGCTCGTGTGGGTATGGACCGAGCCGGCTCAATTCGGTCCATTGCCACCACTAACATTATTGTTCCTACAAACGAAATATGAACTGCAGGACTACCAAGTGATGAAGCAATTGTAGGAGATCATGGTTGGAAACAATAATAAAATGGCAAATCAGGCTTTAGAGTATTTATAGTGTGTGATAAACTGGAACTTGACATTTGAAAGGCCTGCAGGAGCTGTCAAAAGATTTGGCTGCAAATTTTTAGTTGTGGTAATGCGGAAGAAGTTCGGGCCATGATGGCAAGTGGAGTACTACTGGTTGTGGGTGCCCTTTTGTCTATTAATAAAACCCACTAGTTTGTTTTGTACATTATAAATTTTGTTGCGGAAGTTTGCTTCAAGATCTTAGAATTGGTCATTTTTGGGCTCAGTTGTACGTTATATTTCTCTACTAAACAACCAATCCAAACGGCTCTAACCCATAACCAATTTATTGACCTTAATTGTTTCTCAGTCTCACACACAACGAACAAGATATTGATGTTGATTTGTAGCCACAAAGGCAAGAAGAAAGCAATGAAAAATCACGAGGAGGAAGAACAAAGCAAAGGTAGCCCCCAGTTTTTCCAAAGCACAAAGCATGGCTACTGTTTTTCTCTCAATTGCATAGCCACATTTTTTCTTCTAGTTTACAAAAATCACACACAAAAAATGACTAGGGCTAGACAACCATATATATAGATATAGGTTAGGCTTTAGTTGGACTAAGAGAAGGGTTAAATGAGCCTAGATTCAAGAGCTGTCCAATTGATGAATATATGGGTTGCGAGCAAAAATAATTCCTTAAGTTACTTCCAACGGTCCATATTATTTTTAGGTCGAGTTTTTAGATTTGATTGTTGGTAATCAATTCACCATTGGTCATGGCTTGTGAAAATACAGTCCGATATTTTATATCATCACCCGAGATTTATTGGGTATCAAAACCCAACAAATTTCCACCTTGATATTCAATCAACCTGTAAGCAATCAACACATAAAATTAATACTTGCATAATCAAGATAATCAATAAAATTAGAATCATAGACCTTACCCCGTGTTTCTGACTCGAAACACATAACATACGTACTCTAACTATGGCAAAAAAAATATCCAACTATGAACAAGTAATCACAATAATCATTCAAGAGCATATACAACATGCAATAAAGATATAACATATGATAATATAGATCTTTTCAACTACGTTCACACGGAACAACAGACTAACAAAAAGTTAATCAATCAAATGACCAACATTTATGCAACAAACGCATAAATGACCCCACAAAAAGATATCACCACACTTAACCTATTTTATTACGTGTTGCTCACAAATCGAGAACACACATTTTCTTATCGCCCACCATGCTCACTAGATTGGTCACTAACTTATGTCTAATTCGTAAACCACTATAGATCCTAAGTCTACGGGATAATCCTATATCATTACATCACCTTTCTCAACATAAGTGGATAATTGGTCTCCATCTAACAAAAGTGATAAAAGTATCATTCTCACACTCCACCTGATCATGGTCTTAACAGGCAGGGGCGGAGCCTAGTATGGTTCAGTGTGGGCACAGACCCACACTGAACTTTTGGGCTCGAACTTTTTTTTTTTTAATTATATGTTGAGTTCCTGCCCAAGGAAGCCCAAAACCACAACCAAATATACTACCCAGCGTCCCAGGCCCAGCCCAATCCAAAAAAGGTAAACCCCATATAACTTTCCACCCATCTGCAGTCTACTCCATTTCACTGCCCAAATCTGAAATCCCACCCGTCTTCTCCATTTGCGCAGTCACCGCACCGCCTCCGTCTCCGCCTCTGGTCCTCCTCCTCCGGCCATGCGATCATCAATTGGAAAATCATTCTCACCTCTAACCTAATGTATATGGCCCAATTCCATTTCCCAGTTCAATCCATTTAGTTGAAAAATCATTCACACTCGGCACCTCCACCCTCCATTTCGATTCATCGCGTCCTCCACCTCCCTCCCTCCGCCTCTCGTAGCTGCTTCACCCCTACACAACCATTATCCACTGGCTACTCCGTCTCTGACCCTGTGAATTCACGTCTTCTTCGCCACCTCCGCCCGTGAAGTTCTGTAGGTCAGCAGTTGTTTCGGTTCGATTCGAGCCCTAGAGTCTAAAGTAGTTCCCCTGGCTGCTTCGCCTCGACCGATGATTCTTGATCCCGTATTGACGAACCCAGTTAGCTAATTGTAGCAGCTTGCAGGATTATCCATTAGGTGAATTCAATTTTCTTTTGACAATTCGTCCCTGTTCTGCAGCTAATAAGCCATTCCCCCCTTTTTTTTGTTACGTTGATTTTGTTACTAATTTTTGAATATTTACTGTTTAATTTTTGAAACTTGGAACTTTGATCTTCAATTGTTCGAGCCATCATACAATTGATTTAACAATTGGCTACCTACTAGACTTCCTTCTTGCCTATCTGTCTGCCTCTAACTGTGAGTTATTGCCTTCTCTGTCACTGTAATTTGTAATTTTGTGAAGGGTGAATAACATAAGTTCTGAACGGAGCATTGCCCCATGAATTGCGCTTTGAATTGATATGTGAGTTTTCTGTCAATTGTTAAGTGAATTGCTTGAAACGGAGCATTGCCCTATGAATTGCGCTGTGAATTTTCATGTCAATTGTTAAAGTGAATTGCTTGTTGATTTTATCTGCATTGTTATAGAATGGCGTTGTGAATTGATATATAAATTGTCCTGTCAATTGTTATGTGAGTTGCTTGTTGATTGTATGTGAATTATCATAGAATTGCCCCAGTGAATTGCATTAAGTTGTAATTGAATATCTAATGTTTAAATTTAGATATGAAATGATAAGATTCCTTCAAAGGAAAACTAAGGTGGACAAGAGCTCATCACTTTAGGCTATTCTTGACTATCTCTTTAAGTCATGATAAACTGTGCCCCTACTGGTTAGTTTCTTGGCTCCGCCCCTATTAGTAGGTAAATGATTCCAACATTTGATTACATCTTCGCTTTTGATCCAAATGCCTCACTCCACATCTCCGTGCATATCACCAATGCACCTTCAACCATCTATACTACATCTCACGAGTAGACACACAACACACTTCTGCTAATACACTCTAACTCACTATGCATGCAAACATATTACACTAAGTAATCAGATTGCTCTCAAATTCATGTAAATGCATATATCAAACATATTGAAATAACGATGCAACGGAATTAAGCAATCACACACATGTAGAAATGATTACATACAGATACATATGCTGTAACTGGATTTACTCTCAATAAACCTCACTAGAGTTATCACTAGACCCAAAAGTCACAGTCACGTCACCTGTCATCTTACCCTTCTGCTTATCATTCGTCTTAAAACAATCACTCATAAAGTGTCCAGTCTTACCACAGTTATAACACAGCTTACCACCAGACTTGTCCCAACTCTTGTCCTTGTCTTTACCACATTCGTCACTCGAGTCACTACTCATGCTACTACTGTCTTGAGCTTTATCCAAACTCATTTGCTTAAACTTCATTCTTCTACTCATCATATATACCTCACCACTTTTCTTATCCTCTTTGTCAGCCTTCAGTACCTCCTTACTCCTAAAAGAATCTATGACAGTCTTGAGTGTTAAAGTGTCCATACATACTTAATTGCATTCTTAACTTTCCTATATGAATCGGGCATAGAATTGAGCAAAAATAATAGTCTTATAAGTCTCAGATACCGTCTCATCACAATTAACAATATCTTGAACAAGATTATTAAAAATATCCAAATTATTATCTAGATCCTGTGAAGGGTCCATTTTAAAATTGAACTACTACTTATTAAGAGTAGACTTAAGCAAATAAGTTTTCCAACTTTATTCAAAGTTCTTTTGTGAAATCAAGTTTTTCAATTTTTCTCAAAACAACATCAGATATGTGTAAAATAATTGAAGTATAAGTAAGTTCATCATATTCTTCTTTTTTTTTCTTCAGTCCAATTAGCAAGAAAATTGATATTTTTGGCTTTTGAAACTTTTTATTGAACCAAAATCCCCTTCATCTTTTGTTGCCAAATTGAAAAATCTCATTTTTCATTGTAAATTTCCACTTCAAAATGTGAAGTTGTTTTGAAAACAGAACCAGCAAAAAGCACAATTAGATCACACAAAGTAATCATAAGGTCACATTATACGTCGTTCTAAATTCCCAAGGTTTTACGATATTCGAGATCTTAGTATTAAGGAAATTGTCAAAATGGATAAAGTCCAGGTGTTCTAACTGAACATCCAATGTAACACAAATGTATGTCAACAATAATTCAGTTTCTCATGCAATGCAGTCTCATACAGCGACTTAATTGCAATTAAACATGTAAGTAATTATCAACTTGCAATTAAATCCAATACTTTAAATAAGGCAAATTATTCCTAAATTTTATCTCAAGCAATGGTTATCACACACGGTATCCTCAATACTAATTTCACTTACAATATGACTCACTGATGTTGGAATTTAAACGGGATAAACCAGTTTATCATAATAGACCAATCTGTAGTCCATAACTAATGAGAGACATGAATTTACCAAACTTTAGGGTCACTACTATTCGTCTTACAGCTCTAGCAATTGAAGCAATCAATCAAATACGATCGAATCCCAAATGTGTAAAGGGAAAAATCTTCCAAATTTCACCGTATAACCTGAAATAGAAAACTAATAACACCAAAATATCAGAAATAATGGAACAAACTGCCTGAATACATTGTCATCGGAATCTTCCTCACGCACCTGCATGCGTTACCAATAGCTTCCGCATGTAACCTCATGCACTACCGCCACACGTTGCAGGACCACCACACGCATCGAACCACTAGCTGCGCCTCCACATGCCCGTCAAGCGAGTGGTCTCCGTTTCATCAATCGGTAACTGGATTGGCTCAAAATCACACAAACAGATCCGACTGCCTTAATTTAAACTGGGCAGCTTCAGTTTTCTAATTTTTTTTTTTTTTAGTTTTTCTGCTTGGTTTTGGATACGTTTTTGGTTGATCTGGTTTGGGATTTTCTGATCTGCTTTTTGTTCGACTTTTTGTCGAAAATCCACCACCTAACAACTCTAGTACCAATTGTTACAGAAGCTCACTCCATGATTTTCGAGCTTAGTTTCACTTTACTTTTCTCTACCAAAAAAATTCAAACGGCTCTGACCCACAACCAATATATTCACATCGATTGTTTTTCAATCTCTCCTACAAATTACAAGATATTGATGTTGATTTGTAGCCACAAAGACAAGAAGAAAACAATGAAAAACAAGGCACGATGAAGAAGAACAAAGCAAAGGTAGCCACCGATTTTTCCAAAACACAAAGCACGATCACTGTTTTTCTCTCAATTGCACTACCACGTTTTCTTCTAGTTTACATAAATCACACACACAAAAAATAGCTAGGGCTAAACAATCATATATATATAGATATATGTTAGGCTTTAGTTGGACCAAGAGAGGGGTAAAATGGGTCGATCACGACTCAAGAGTCATCCAATAGGTTATTATATAGGCCGTGAGCAATATTAATTTCTTAACCCCCCAAGATGGCTGCCCCTCGTTTCACTCCTCTATTGCTTTCACACCCATAATTGAAACGAGGCAAGGGAAATGGTATATATGGCATGGCGTTTAGGTCACTCCTTTGAGCCAAGTAACTTCAACTTAAATGGGTCAAGACCAAGTGGATGGGCTACACAACAAAGGGCCAATGCAAGGCTTAATACTAGCCAAATAATGGGCTAATAATCCATATCACCTCCCAAATCTAAACAACAAATGCTAACCACAACTTGGGCCAACCTAAAGTCAATTGGTTGTTTTTGGGTCGAGTCAAGCACCATAGTGTCGATAAATTATCTGATATGGTTTTAAAATCAATGCTTGAATTTATTGGATATCAAGACCCAATACTCTTGATACTCGAATTAAATATCATGCCTCAAAAATTCCTTGTACCAGGAGATGGATAACCCTTTATTTACTAAGAGATCAACCGCACCATTCTCTTCCTCGAATCATTGAAGCTAAAATTGATCAATGAGTTCAGCTTTCCAAGATCCATCACTCTGGAGAATGGCTTGGATAGCTATCATTGAGTCTAATTCAATACGAATGTGGTGTAATACTCCAATCTAATAATTTCACCACCCTATCCTCGCTTGGATTCCCTTTGAACAACCATGAGTGTTAACTCATATTTGGCATATGAAATCCCAAATGTCGAGCCATATGCAAGTCCCCACGCCAGTATACAGTTTTAGAAAGGCCAGCCACGAAAGTAAGATGGAGAAAACTATAAACCCTCTTATCAAGATCGAATATTGATAATTTTAATTTAATTTAGGCAATTTTATCTATATATTGTATATTTATTTGAAGTATTCTATCCATTAAGCTTTCTAAATTGCCCATGTAACAAGTTTTCGATCGATGACTCTCAAGTCAGATGATCATAAGGCACCAGGTTTTAAAAATTCTTACAGGCTTAATTGATTGAGTCATAAAGGCTACTAAGAGAAATTTTC
>CAIGRO010188822.1:0-15829 GCA_903798355.1 Fraxinus baroniana
TTTTTTTTTTTTTTTTTTCGGTCTTCCTGTTTCTTCCTTTTATCCTTCCTTGATCAGTGAATTCTTTTTTCCTTAATGTTAATAACCACTTTCTAGATTTGCTGATTGAAAAACTCTTGAAATTTAGGCACTACGCGAGAAGATGTTTTCAAAGATGAAACGGTCCCAAAAGATTGTACAGCAAGTGGAGTTTTTTCTCACACAAGTAGTGACCTTGAGATGTCAGGGATGAAGGAAAGCACAACGTGCAAGGATCATGAGAATCTCTTCAATGGTCCGCTAAAGCAAAAAAATAAGTCTGTCAATATGATGAAAACAGCTTTCGCAGAAGTCCCAGGTGAGAAAGTTACCGGAACGCTAATCAATCCAAATAAGAAGAATTCATCAAAGAGAGGAAAAAGATGTTCTGCAGATCAAATGATTGCATCTGAATTTCAAGGTAAGCAGTTCTACTACTGGCAGTTTCTTTCTTCAAGATATTGGTAATTGGTTTGGAATCACTATAATGCTTTTTAACCTCTATTTATTTTTTGGGATGTGGTGATTGTAGAGATTGTCAAATTGTAGAAGTATATAGGCTAGAGCTTATTGATGCTTTTCTTTTATAACTTCTTGATATTATATCTGCTGATGTCATCCTTTTTATCCTTCTATTGTTTCTCTAGATGCATCCCGTGAGAAAACCATGGGTTCAAATGTCATAGACAAGGAGGCCAAGAAAGTCATTGTTGAATTACCCGGCAATAAATTGGACGATGAACCTCTTTGTAAGTGGATCGAAGGAACACAGGCTCCAACTCCAACTGCTTTTGATGGCTCGGGTATAATACTAATATACATTTTCTTGGTGAACCCACTTTTATATATCTGGATTACCTAGCAACATTAATTTTATGCAGAAGTTATCCCCACAAGGACTGCTGAGCAATGTATTGAAACCGGCAAGAAGCAAAATAAAATTGTGCCAAGTGAGCAGCAAATCTTGCCCTTCGAGAAGAACACAATGATTTGGAAAACAATTGAATCCATGGAAGTTTTCCAAAGAATGCCGCAAAACCCACATTTCCAACCTTTGGAATCTTATAAAGAGAGTTCTCGTGAAGGTTTAGCTGTAGGTTTTATGGTGACCTTTTCGAGTGTGGTTGATAAAGCTTCGAGGTTGCAATTTAATGATCCTAAAAACATTAGGGATGACATTTTGGAGACGCTTGTGGACTTGGAAAGGCACGGATTTGATGTTCTGGCAGTTCGCAATCGCATTATTGGCTTGGGATCAGTGAAAGAAAGGCAGGAAAAGCTTGAGGGACAGTTAGAGGAAATTAACGACCAAATTGTTGAGCACAATTTTGAGATAAATAAGGTGGACGAAGAGATTGGTGAAATCAACAAACAGATAAGGAACTTGCAAGAAAAGCTTTCAGTTGCCAGATCAACTAAAGAGACGAAGAATCGTGGAGTTGCTTCTTTGCAGTCCAAACTGCTAGAAATAAAAGAGACCATCAATAATGTCAAGCGTGATTTTGAAGGCTTAGCTGGCACGCCTTTGTAAAGGCGTGATTCTGAACACACCCCTTTTGTTACAAGGAGCAGAAAGTTGTATTCTTGATTTTGAGTCTCGCTGTGATAATATTTGTAGAAGGAGACATGAATTTTAGTCAGTTATGGTAATCTCGTATTAGGTGTATATCTTGTAGGTATTTGGCAAGTAAAGACTGTAAATGTGGTTAGCTTTTATCGTTTAAAACTGTAATAGCTTCGAAGACCTAATTCATGAGTATTTTGTTCTCAAACTTAAAAGCAACTTTCGTATGCACGACAACGTGTCCAGCTGCTCTCTCCCTTTTCTAGCGCAGTGTACATTAGTAGCCAATAACTTTCTGCTGCCTTATTTTCAGTGATCAGTATAAATTGGAGTGAAAGTTGAGAACATCATGGTCGGAAGGCTCGCAGTATGTCTATTGAACAGGGCAATGGGACCCCAAAAACGGCATCATGTATCTAAGGTTAAACCTGGACGAGTGCTTGGTGGTGGTACGTTTTTATCTCAAAAGGTTCTTATTAGGTGAAGTAGCTCATATTTTTAAATACTAAAGAGACCATCTTTATATCTAGCTCACATGGGACATTTGTTTACATGAGTAAAGTCATTTGTACCCTCCCTCTTACCCTCTACTTTACCCGACCCCACTTGTCCTCTCACATGGAGCTAGGGTCCCATGTCCAATAAATGTGTGGGGCCCGACCTCCATGCGAGAGGATGTGTGGGATCGAGTAAGCCGAAGTGTAGGGAACAGGNCATTTGTACCCTCCCTCTTACCCTCTACTTTACCCGACCCCACTTGTCTTCTCACATGGAGCTCGGGTCCCATGTCCAATAAATGTGTGGGGCCCGACCTCCATGTGAGAGGATGTGTGGGACCGAGTAAACCAAAGTGTAGGGAAGAGGGTACAAATAGCATGGTCCTTGTTTACATAGTACTTTCAAGAATAACAAATCTGATCTGCAGTCCCAATGAGATGGATAAAAATCTCACTACTCACGTGGGAAGAGAACCATACGTATGGTTCTTTGAAATGTATAGGAAGTTTTTATTTTGCTCACTCAGGGCAAAAGATCAGTTTCATTAAGAATAAATATAGTCTACATTTGAGAAGATTTGCTGGATTTTTTGAATGTATGATCAATAAAAACTGCATTTTTGAGGGAATAGTTATTATCATAATTAGAGCATAGTGGGGTTGCTCTTGTGGTTCTTAACTAGCTTCGTCGTGTCCTATACCATCAAGTTGTCACACACGTTCTTTTTGGAAAATAAGTAAACCTACGAATTAATGACTGATTTAATTAGATTGTTGAGTAGTCCATGTCGATCATTTTTTTAATTTTTATAAACAATAATTTGGGCAATAGGTTTTAACATCTAATTGAGAATTGATAGCTTTCATCTAGGATGTTTCCTATTTAATTGAGAATTGATAGCTTTCATCTAGTCGACACACTTTTCTCACTCTTTTTTCTTCAATTATAAAATAATTTTTAGATTGATTTAAAAATTTAAAATAACATTAAAATAAGAAAAAGTATTTTTATGTCTAGAGCAAAGTTTGGGAGTCACATATTACGTTTTTTAGAATACGATCAATGAGACAACTAATGAGGTATAACATATCGAAGCTCACTAATCTTACGAGTTTTCGGACATGGGAGTCTACCCAGTACTGTATGGGTAGTCTAACCTTAGAAAAAAAAAAGGTTCAACACGAAGTTATAGACGAGTTTGTGTTGAACCTCTAAAAGATGGACGGACATGATATGTTGCAAAAATGATAAGTTGGGATTTTAAACATCGAGAAGAGAAAAGTAGTAACGAAATTGTTAAAGGGCAGTAAAACTCAGGACTGTTCTTGTATTTTAACCAAAATTGTTAAAAGGCAGTAAATTGTTCCTCTCCAAAATTTTCTTTTTAAAATAGAGTAAAAAACTAATTTGCCCATTATATTTTTAAATAGGCAAAACAAATAATAATGCAAAAATGTAATTAAATATTTGATCCTCAGTTTAAAGCACATTAACAATACTTTTGGCTGAAAATTATAATTAAGGACAAGAATTTTTGATAAATGAAATGTTAAAAATAAGAATGTGACGAAGAAAAAGAATAAGGAAATAAATGTGATAATGAAAGGTGGTGCATTTTTTAAAATAATAATAAAATATATATATATATATATATATATGGTGTGAAGTTAACCACCCTATTATGTGGACTGTGGTGACAGAAGTTGATGCGAAATTTTAAATTAATCCTTTTTTTTTTTAATATTATGTTTATTTAGTTTTAATTTAGTCAGTAACAATGCGGTCTCTGCATGGCTTCCAAGTCTTTTGGCAATGCCGTCCTCCGCCTGGAGACTGGAGTCAATAACGTCGCACAACATTGAATTATTTTTTGAGAAATTAATGGCAGTGCATTTATTAGTAGATAAGAATCTGATATCATTATTTCAAATTTAAGTCTCAACTACCCAAATTTGTATGTGTAACTGTGTTTCTGCCTCAACTACCTAAATTTGTATGTTTAACTGTGCTCTGCCGTACTTAATTCGCCTCGGCGTGTATTTAGCTTTTTTACATAAAGGGAAACAGACTCCATCATCAAGAAAGCGATTTTCACATTAATTATTCAGTAAGTCTTTGCATCTCTTCTCTATATGGTGTGAATTTCTAATTTTAAATTGCACAAAAGGTGGTTCACTGTGGACAGTTGTTGCGCATTTAAGTTTCTCCTGCCACCTATTTGTCAAAAGTTTTCCTGCTAAGAAGCTTTCTGATGACGAAGTGAATTAAATAAGTAATTTTTTAATGATTGGAATATTGTTTATTGGGTAGATGATACGAGTTTAGGTGGGTGTTTTGATATTCCAGTTGGCATGGAAAAAATTTAAGAGTGGTTGGTTGATTCTTACGTTAATTTTGCGGCATCCTTAAATACAGCAGTTTCTACTTCCCAAGAAAATGAAATATTTTTTTAACTCACGTGTGATTATGCCTGTGTAAGCATATCTATGTTACTATGGATCTCTCTCTCTATATAAATATATTTATATTTCTTTTCTTATATTTATCTAAATCTTTTTTTTTATGGGTTTTTATTAAAATATTGATTTGTCTACATTTTCACCATTACTGCATTGTTGCATCACCAAATTAAGACTCTTTACCAACCCAACCCACCAACACCATCAAAATTATGAAGGCTAAAGTGATTGTGCCTGAAGTTCACAGTTGGGCAAGGAGAAAAGCAAAAAAAATTAATTGGAAGTACGAATTAGTATTTATGAACTCAGTTTGTATTGTACTATTTTAGTTGCCTGAATTTATTGTGGCGAACCACTCACGAAATCGGTTGTGTATGAAGAATTCTTGCTCTGCTTGCTACTTAAATTTCAGCTTTATCAACTAACTTGTTTATGGGCACTGAAATATTCACTATATAATTTTGTTCCACGGAGTAACTGAGAATTGAGTTTGTGCAGAAAGGTAAAATGAAGAAATTTGCAGTGAAGGTGGAGGAAGGGAAGGAAGGGAGAGATGGACAGCCATCAATTGGTCCTGTTTACAGGAATCTACTGGCAGAACATGCGTTTCCAGCCACTGATCCTGCTTTAGGCACTGCTTGGGAAATGTTCAGGTAACTTAGAATTTCTATTTATATTGAATTTGTCAAATTACTGAATGATTATGAAATCGGAAGCAAAGTTTGTGTTTTGTGTTACGGAATAAATGCTAATTCCTTGTGTTGAAAGTACTGAGACTTTGACTATGTCCCGAACGGTTAACTAATTATGCCGAAGACCATTCGCATGTCTAGTTAACGTGGAATTTCTGTTTACACATCTCCTTGAACTAAGAACCACATCATCATGGCTCATCACAGTCCCCTCTGATGTTCTCTATCCATCTTCTTTTAACTAGAAAATCACGTACACATATAATTTAGATCTACACCATCTCCACAGCACTAAACCTGCAGTACCATGGAGGCTCCATCATGGAATATCCCTCCATCGCAACTAAATTGGACTCACGTCTTCATTCGGGATCTTCCACGTGCATTTCAGGATTCATCTTGTACATCCGCACGTCCGTCTTGGACATGACTTTGTTACCACTTGTAGGGACTTAGAGTTCCACCCTAAAAGGTTAAACGGTTAGGGTGGCCCAATATCTTTATAAATCGAAGACCATCTCTAGTGGATGCTGGACTTTTGTTTGTGCTTGGCCTGTTCACTGAACAAGCTAAGCGTGCCCGTTATTTGTTGTTGCAGGTTTTCACTAGAATAGAGAAAAAGCTAACAAGGCGTCAATGCCTCTATTGCTCACAAAGCTGGCCTCTTATAGAGTCCTTTATATAGTAGACTATTAAGGTGACTAGATATATTTATGAAGTTTTGAGTTGGAGGACAAGTGTACACATTAGGCTCTAAACAACATTTTGTTTCAACCTTTTGTGTTTTGCATAGAATTAGATGTCCCAACTAGTCTATTATTGATTCTTAGGAGAAAAAATAATTTATTAGCCAATAGATACTGCTGTTAGGTTCATTAATAGCTGAAATTTTTTGATGTGCAGAGCGTCTGTCGAGAAGTATCCAGGAAACAGGATGCTAGGATGGCGTGAAATTATTAATGGGAAGGTACAATAACATCCTACTTATCCTGCGAATGTTGACAAAAATCTGAGCTACTTCATATGTGCAAGAGAAATCACTCTTTGATATATTTTATCTTGTTTTGTGCTATCATCTATAGTGGGGCCCTTATCTCTGGAAATCCTACAAGGAAGTATACGAAGAAGTTTTATATGTTGGTTCTACATTACGGGCTCATGGGATTGAACCTGTAAGAACATACATCTATGATGTTTGTATTTTAGTTAGTATCTTATATTTTCCGATTATATTTAGTTATATATCTGCACACTTGCTTTAGTGAGAAATATAAATTATTTTAAATTTTTAGGGTGCTCGAGTTGGAATTTATGGATCGAATTGTCCTCAGTGGATTGTGGCCATGGAGGTTAGACTGGATATTGTGATCCATGTTTCCCAAATTTGTTGATAATTCCAGTCTTTCATCATTCTTTCTGTGTTTTCTGAATATTATATGAGAAAGTACTACTGATATTTTGCAGGCGTGCAGTGCTCAAAGTTTAATTTGTGTTCCCCTCTATGATACTCTAGGTGAACTTTCTTGTTTCACTTTACCACATGAATTCCATCGAACGCCCTTTTGTACCTTGAAGCTTTTTTTTTTCAGTTAATTATCGTGTTTTTTCTCCAGGAGTAATTTGCCAGTACGTAAAAAATGTTTGATTGATCTTTGTTCACTCTTTTTCCTCCTGTGCTATGTCCTGTATGGAATTCAAACGTATGAAATTACTGCTGCAAGCAAAATATTTAACCTCGTGAATATTTCATGAAGCAGGAGCGGGAGCTGTAAATTACATCATAGATCATGCAGAGGTTGATTTTGTTTTCATCCAAGACAAAAAAGTGAAAGAAGTGAGCATCACAGACTTATTTTCCTTTTTCTTTCTTCATTAATTCGGTATAAGTTTGAAAGCACATTCTTGGATGGTTTTCTGATTAAACAAACTTTTACTCGCAGCTTTTGAGTCCCGAATGCACTCATGCTCGACGGCTTAAATGTAGGTTTAAATCTTAATTAATTGCAGTAGCTTAAAGGCAATTTACTGAGTCTTCTTGTGGTTGCAGTGTTAGTTTGCTTCTCTTCAATGACAGAGGAAGATCAAAATAATGCAGCCTCTATCGGTGTAAAGTCGTACTCTTGGAATGAATTCCTTGAAACGGTAACTTTTTCGTCTTCAAATTTGTACCTTTTCAGTTTGTTTGGTACACTTTGAATCTTCTACCTTTATAAACTGAAGACTGAACAGTTCCGAAAACTGAAAATTTTGCTTTCTTTTTAGAACAACAGTATTCCTCTTGGTGAATATCGTATATATTCATCGTCTCCAAAGTTCACTTCGTTCTGGGAAGTGAAAAGAAATGTGAAAGTGCTGCATTCTGAAACAGTGCCCAGTTTTCTTGATTATAGAAGATACATATAGATATATTTTTATATTCACGAGTTCTTTGTATGAGTTATCATATGTAAATATGTTAGCAAGGATCAAAATATACTTGCACTTCACTGATAGTAGGATTCTTGGGTTCATAAATCATCTTTCAGACGAGTGACTATCATTTTAATAGTAAATAATGCACTGACTATTCAATCTTCTTGCAATTTTTATAATATTCTATTAGTTGTTTTTCCATCAATTAAAATCCTGTATATCATTTGCCAGGGAAGGAAGTCTCCATCAGATATCGTGCCGCCACAGCCGTTTAACATATGCACAATTATGTACACCAGCGGCACTAGTGGAGATCCCAAAGGTGTTATATTGACACATGAAAACATTACCACATGCATAATAGGTGTCGATCTTTTCATGGAGCAATTTGAAGACAAGGTAAGATCTGTTTATTGCATTATATTTCCGATTTTCTGACATGTCTGCTAATTTAATTTTTCTTTCCTCCTTCATGGATTGTGTCTAAAGAGGCCTTATAGTACAAAACACCATAATTTGTTAAGCAACCTCTGTGCACCTAATGGCATGTATATGATTCCAACATACTCATGTTATAACTGTCTAAGATCCTTGTGTTTCTATATAACAAGTTCCTTTTTCCTTCATCTTGCAATTCTAATGTCCCTCATTTGAACTCTTAATAGATGACAATCAATGACGTATATATATCGTTTCTACCCCTTGCTCACATTCTGGATCGCATGATTGAAGAATATTTCTTCCACAAGGGTGCGTCAGTTGGCTACTATCACGGGGTAAGTTGTCAGAATTTCTAATACTGGTCTCCTTCGATCTTCATATGATTGTGGAGAGTACAGAAGGGCAGCAGCATATAAAACAAACAATGTATACAAAAGCTATGTTATTTATTTTTTTAAAAAAAAAAAAACTGAAGTGATGTTATACTTTTTTGTTGGACCTCATCCTCTGACTTAGTTCCTTGCTATACGTTAAAGGATATAGACGGGTTGAGGGATGATTTGATGGAGTTGAGACCAACATTTTTGGCAGGAGTACCTCGAGTTTTTGAGAGGATACACGAAGGCAAGGAGAAATTTACCCATCTTTAATCATATATTTGGATTGGTTAGAATAAAAGCTGGTGGATAACAATCAATTTCATCTTCTGTCAGGAGTCCTAATAGCACTTCAAGAACTCAATCCACGGCGGAGAAAAATTTTCGACTTGCTCTACAGATAGTAATACCTTGTTTATTTTCAGTATTACTTTTGTATCTATGAAGAATTGTACAACTTGAGAACATCCGCTGATGCTTCTGTTTCTTGATCTCACAATACAGCAAACTATACTGGATGAATTTAGGGTACAAACAGAAAAATGCATCCCCATTGGCAGATCTTCTGGCTTTCAGGAAGGTTGTGTCTATCCTCATAATCTATATGCTTTGATCTTCAGTGCCAAGACATAACTTGACCCTTTATGCCTTAAAATAGAAAATGGACCACAAGTGGCTGACTCTAGTTAGTCTAAAGTTTGTCTAGTTAGTGCATGTTCGGCTAAGCTTAAAAGTTTGCTTGTGAGTTTACTTTTACATAATTTAATAAGTTTTAAAATAAATAATATTTTTGGTTAGTCAAAGTCAGAACTAAGTTACTTATTTTGAAATAACCCCCAACTTACTAACAAAATAAGTAGTTTATCTGCTTATAAGAAAAAATATGTATGCAAACATGTTTGGAATTAAAAAAAATAAAAATACTTCAATAATTAAGTAGCTAAACATGTTATGAGTTGCAACTTCCAACATGGTGTTTGCTAGAATGTTGTAGTTTTTGGCTTTGATACATTAATAGTACTAGAGCACTTCTCTATTTGCTGAGTATAACAAGATAGATACTTATATTTGATGCAATTGGCTGTTTCAATGAAATGGAACCTACCATGAACCTGAAGCAAAAAAAATTAAAAAGAAGAACCATGAAAAAAAAAAATCCTGCTATCTTTTAGAAAAATTATTTTTGCATAAAAGCAAAAACCCAATTTAATATTTGAATTCTGATAATTTTTTTATTGAATTTCTTTTAGGTCAAGAATAGGTTAGGCGGCAGGATCCGTCTAATAGTTTCTGGTGGTGCACCACTAGGCAGTGAGATTGAAGAATTCCTCCGCGTTACCTCCTGTGCTTTTGTAGTACAAGGATATGGTAATTAATTCTTTCAATTAATATCATTGATTGCTACACATCTTGACTAGGATCTTTGAGCTCAAATTTTGCTAAGTTTATGAGTATCAATAACAAGGCAGCAATTTACGTTTAAGGCATGTTTGGTATGCACAACCTTACCAAACAAAACATTGGGGGTTCAATTCTTACCTCTGTTTCATGATTTCCATGATTGGTTCTCTCCTTCAGACAAGTGTGAAAGCTTATGTTGCTACTACAAGATACAGAAAGGGAAATATTATTCTTATTAAGAAAGAGGACCGTACGAATTTTAATGTTTTCCTGTAACCAGTTATGTGTTGTTACTTGTTATTGACCGTCCACAGGGTACACTTATATCCTATCACAATGTCGATGATTCAGGGCTTACAGAGAGCTGTGGATTGGCCACTCTTGGCTTCCCCGACGAAATGTGCATGATGGGAACGGTTGGTTCTGCATTTGTATATACAGAGATCCGTCTGGAGGAGGTTCCAGAAATGGGGTATGATCCACTAGGAGATCCACCTCGAGGTGAAGTATGCCTTAAAGGAAGGACAGCATTTGCAGGATACTACAAGAATCCGGAACTGACCAGAGAAGTCCTAAGGGATGGATGGTTTCACACAGGTAGATAGGTCTATGAATTTGTAAATAAGTAAATCTTAAAATTATTATTTTCGAATAAATTTTGTGGACTTCTCTTGAACCTTTCCTCAGGTGACATAGGGGAGATGTTACCAAATGGAGTTGTAAAAATTATTGATAGAAAGAAAAATCTTATTAAACTATCTCAAGGAGAGTACGTTGCACTAGAATATCTGGAAAAAGTTTATGGCATCACCCCGATTGTTGAAGATGTGAGCATCAGTTTCTTCCTGTCAATTTAATTTTTGGTATAGGAATTATATTTCAACCTGCAATCTTTTTCACTTATCTCTAACTATATATGTGATGGTTCCTTTCAGATTTGGGTCTATGGGGACAGCTTCAAGTCGATGCTGGTTGCAGTAGTAGTACCAAATCAAGATAGCACCAAAAAGTGGGCAGAACAGAACGGCCACAAATATTCATTTCTCGAACTATGCTCCCTTAATCTGCTACAAGATTATATCCTCCTTCAGTTGAAGTTGACAGCAGAACGAAACAAGGTCATACCTCATGTACTAGTTTTCAGTATCAATGCCTGAAATTTTGATGTTATTGAGAGTATAAATTTGATTCCACTCAGTACTTATTCTCCTTCAGCATTTTTACTTGTCCATTTCCATTTTCTGATTAATCTGTTATTTCTTTTTAAACCAGCTAAGACGTTTTGAGCACATAAGAGGCGTAATTGTGGAACCTAATGCTCTTGATACCGATAAGGATTTGGTCACTGCAACACTGAAGAAGAAACGAGACAATTTGCTCAAGCGCTATAAGGTAATCCAGCTCTATCCTATTCCGTCTTGGTAGTCATACAATTAATGCTTCATAAAGCAAACACAGGTTGAATTTATTTCATTGTGCAGGTGAAAATTGATGATCTCTACCAAAAGCTAGCTGGAAATAAGTGATGCATAAAGTTTTTTTTAACATGTGAAGTTTTCATGTAGTTAAGAGAGGGTGTTTGTATTTAGAATTTATAATCCAAGATAGTGACTGCACCAGTAGCCATAAGTTATTGGCACTATCGAGTATAGTATGCCTCTTTCTGCCTCTAGAGCAAAATGAGTACATTTTGCTAGTCTATTTAATTTGATTGCTGAATATTTTATAATTGACAGTTGTGTGAATTTTATAATTTGCAGAGTATTAATTTTGCCCTTCTTCAAGATTCACACAAATTTAATTATGATCCGTTTGATTGCAATAGTAAAATTTGGGTAAAAAGAAAATAAATTCCAGGGAATTGAATTGCCTAGAATTGTTTTCCTGAGAATTGTCAATTAATTGTGTTTGATTAGTATCATTTTTTACGTGAAAAATATTGAAATTTTGGATATTTTGATGTTTGTTTGACTTTGTTTTACATGAAAATTGTTTATTAAAGGGATATAATTTGTTACAATTAGAGATATAATTTGTTTCAGTTGCCTTTAAAAAAAAAAAACTGAAAAATCATTTTCCCACCAAAGTAGGTGACGTGGAGGAAAAGAGGGAAAACCAATTCCAAGGAAATTTCTTCCTATCAAACAATGTAAAAGATGAAAAATGAAAAATGATTACCAAGTTCCATGGAAAATTGGGAATATCAAACAGGGCCTTAGTGAGCATTGCCATTTAGTGTTGGAGTAGTTGGGTTTGACAGTTTTTTTGGTTTACCCATAGATATAAATAGCGAAATTGAAGATGCCAAACTCGAACACACTTTAAAGAGATGACTAACCGTCGTGGCTTGTGTTAGACTCATTTTTATGAACTATTTATATTCACTAGAACACTTTTATCCTTACATTTCAAGATATCCACGAGTACTAACTACTTCATCGCTCATTTCTATATATTTATAAACAATTCTTGAACATGGGTAGTGAATACTTCTATAGAAGAAAAAATAATTTTTATTAAGGGAAGGTCTGCAAAAATCTTGATAAATTAATAGATTATACAAATGAACTTTAAATAGTTCAATCCCATGTTCCTTAAACCTTTACACATACATCTCACTGCCCTGATGACATGTGAAGCTAAATCTACTCCTGGGATCTGAATTCCAAACCAGAGAGCTCTTCTGTAGTCGAAAATAGATCATACACGGGAGAATACGAATTTGGCACCCTGTCATCATTTGACAAGCCATTACTGTGAAATTCGACAGAAATCAAGCCTTTGTTCATCATTGCTGGCTCAGGAGCCCCTGGAAATATCACAGGAGAACTATTTCTCGTAGCAAGTCCTGAAAAAAATGTTAAGGTTTAAAACCTTGCTACCAAAAGCCGAGAGCAATAATAAACAGAAATAAAAAAATCAGAAACAAAGAAGAACACACACAGGCTTGATTTCTGTCTAGTAATCATAAACTTAAGCAAGGAACATTTTCAATCCTTTTCTGACCTCCTGTACCTCAGATGGAAAAGAAGTCATAATGAAAGATCAATCTGCAAAATAATATTATGGAAATGCATCATGGTCACATCTTACAACATTGCTGAGGCAAAACGAAAGCCCCAAAAATCATGAAATATGTTAATTATGAAAGACAAAATAAAAATTCTCGAACAAATGGAGGGGACTCGACTTCAATCGCCTCAAGTTATTTTTTTCTTTTCTTTTCTCACCTTTTTAGTCAAACAATGTTTCATTTGACACAACCTCTTTACATATCCAGAGCACATATCGAAAAAATGTACGATCTTAGAGACTTTCAACTTCTCAGAAAGGGGGAAAGCCTCTTCCAACAAAGTGGCTGAAATGATAATGCATAATGCGGGCAAGTACTTTGAACTGTATTTTATAGAAGTATGGAAGTAAAAATCTTATATTATACTATCTAGTCCTATCCAATGTAAAGAACCAAACAAGTTCCTGGAGCAGAAAACTGTTTAAAGGTTTATCACAAAATATGGCAGATAAATAACAATCGATAAATTTTGAGAGCATTGATGATGATACCTTGGAAGATTATCACAAGACAAAAGAGAATTGTGATGATCATGGCCGGTATGGTGCTGCAAGGTGATGGTGATGATGATGACGATTTGGCTGCTTTCATCTTCTTCAATGCTTTCATCCGTTCAATTCTTTCACGCTTCTTTGTGGCAAGCACAGAAATCTCTTTCACCAGCCTCATATCAACAGCATCCAAGGTAGGACCATTAGGAGGCCGTGGAGGCTTGGGAGCCTTTTTAGATTTTCCAATCTTTGGCCGCTCTTTTTCATGTCTCTTCTCCACAACCGGCATAAGATCTTGATTTTGTAGTCCACCCTGACTCTTTTCTATCAACAACCTTACACTTTCATGCGACTCCTCACCCGGTTTTCCCAAAACGGCCTTTGATTTAAGGCTAGCCTCAACCTCAGACGACCCATTAAATCCCAATGAACAACTACCAATCTTCTTCAACAATTCTTTAGCTTTTTTCTTGCCCAATACAGAATCAGTTCCGGCATCATCTTCACTACTCGTCCCACCACTCTCAATATCAACAACTATTCCCTTTTCTTTAGAATTATTATATTCCATATCCTACACGATATTACTCTCTTGCTAAATTTTCCAATCTTCCCGATTTTGGTTTCCTTAATTTCTACAACGTTTTGATATTGCAGATGATCAATATCAGTTCAAATAAATTTATAAAACAGTGCAACACTAAAATCAAACTAAAGGTTTCAACTTTTGTTTCTTAGATCAAGAAATCCTTTCATTGACCAGAACAATAGACCCACAAATCTCAAATTTGACCCAGTAAACCCTCATAAATTCCAACAAATAATACGATAATCCTGTAATTGAAAGAGCATTGAGAAATCAGAATTAATAAAAACAAACTTTTTACCTTTAAATTTTGCTTTCTTATCCAGCTTCGTTCCAGAGAAATAAAAAGTACAAAATAAGGAAAACAGGGATTTATTTACAATATCAAGATGCGTACCAATATCATTGTGGAAATAAGAAGAAACTCAGAATCTGAAGGTAGAGAGATCATCGGCGAGATGGGTATAGATAGGCATCAAGAGTTTCTAGAAAGGTTTTATTCCCAAATTACACCGAACTTTGAGCTTCCTTATTAATCGAAGAAAACAAAGGATGGTACGATGTGGCTCGGACAGCGCCGCTTCGTACAACGTGTCCACCATATTCCACAAGGTGACATAATAGACCTGCTGCTTTTTCCACCTGTCCAACACTTTTTTTTTTTTTGCTTTAGAGACGTAAAAATTTACGCGTTTTGACTCTTTCTTTTATATTTTTTTGGGGGGTAAAAACTTAATAACCTTGTTTGATGCACATTATTGAAAGGGAATGCTTTTTAAACAGTAATTGGATGAAAAATATGTAGTTAGCAAATGAAAAAAAGTTTTGAACTTATGTATAATATTATTTTATTAAAAAATGTGTGACTAGAAATGAGTTAAAAAAATAAGGCCATGTTCTCTTTGTCGTTTTCAAACCGTTTTCTATTTTCGATTTTTCAAAACAATGAAAACGCGTTCTCTTACCTATTTTCAAAAACGCATTTCTGAAAACAAAAAAAAAAATTTGTACAGAAAATTAAAAATGGCCAAATGGTTGTTTTGAGTGTTTTCAAGCCAAATAGTGGGAAAAGTTGAAAACGCGGAAAACAGATTGAAAATGAAAAATTGGAACGTCGCCTCACTCCCCTCTATTATCTCCCATCGTTCCACCAAGAATCAACAGAAATGACACCGCCTCACACCCGGATTACACCACCAACAACCTCGCCTCACTCCTCTCTTTCACCTCCAACAATTCATCGGCCACGAAACAACAAAAGTCAGCAGAAATTGGAAGCAAAAATTGAAGTCTGCGAAGTCCGCACAACAGTGTCCGAGTTTTACAAATTCTGGCGCCGTCCGACCGTCCCACGATCGCAGACCACATCGGTTAGCCTCCTCTCCACCTGGTGCACATTGCCCAACCATGGGTCAAGGCCAATTTTACATAAAGGTTTTACTTCTCGTGTTGATTTTGTAATTTGGATGAATGGACATTAGTGTTCTGTTTATTTCCAGATTCTGTGATTGTACTTCTCTTTTTAGATTATTAGAAAAAAAATAGANCAAGGCCAATTTTACATAAAGGTTTTACTTCTCGTGTTGATTTTGTAATTTGGATGAATGGACATTAGTGTTCTGTTTATTTCCAGATTCTGTGATTGTACTTCTCTTTTTAGATTATTAGAAAAAAAATAGAAGTTGCTATATTCTTTATTTTAATCAATGGCTTCCGATCTGTGTTTCAAGATTGATCGATGGATCGATAGATCTTTACTCCTTGATGAAATGAGGAACAGAGATGAGATTGGGCTTGAGCTTGTATGTGCTTTCTAT
>CAIGRO010188847.1:0-10273 GCA_903798355.1 Fraxinus baroniana
TTAGAGAGAGATGCTCTCAAACCTAATGAGAGAAACTCTCACTTTGTTGCTCATTTGTCTTTTGATTTCTTCTTTTCTTGCTTTGATTTCACCTTTACTTAGGTGATTTTTGGTCTTTTTACGTCTTTCTTACTTGGAATTCTGATTGCAATCAGTTTTGAGATTCATTTCGTCCAAATCAGGTTGGTTTTCTCGAAGTTTCTGAAGGTTCGGGTGGAGCATTGAAAAATCCGAGACTTTAGCCTCAAAATCTCTCGATTTTGATTTGAGTTTTACCTTATTCCTTGGGTGAAATCTTTAAATCAAGTTTAGATCTCGTTAAAGTTCTGTGTTTCTGAGCAGATTTGGAAGATTTAATTGTCTTGGGTGTAATATTGCTTGAGGTTTTTCCAAATTTTGGAGTGCTGATCCGTCCTTAGCATTGAAATTCATTGTTATTGTTATTTCTACATAATCTGGCCACTAGTTTGGTGGTGCTGGAATCTTGGTGGTGCTGGATAATTTTTGGTAAGTGCGAGATTCTAGGCCTTCATTGCAGAATTTCCATTGTTAAGTGCGAAATTATAGGCCTTCATTACAAGATTTCCTTTTTTCTCATTTAACAATTATGGGAAAGAAATCACACAGCAATAACTAGGGGCAGTTACCAATAGGATTTGGTCAGTTATCAAATCCCATAGTTGGAAAGTCTGTCAATCAATTGGCAGCTTTTCCAACAGACGGATTTGGTAATTTGCCTCCTTGATTGACAGACTTTCCAACTATGGGATTTGGTAAGTTATCAAATCCCATAGTTGGAAAGTTTGTCAATCAAGGAGGCAAATTACCAAATCTGTCTCTTGGAAAAGCTGCCATTCAGGAAGCTGTCTTACTCCAAGACAATTTTCCTGCACTTAGTTAAAATTCTGAAGATTCTACAAACGTGGTTGGGGCTAAAAACGAGTCTCCTACAAAAGGAGAGTCTTCTTCATCCAAATCAGTGGAATCAACGAAGACATTATGGGCATATGAATCTGATCAAACGAAATCACCAAGTGTGTCCAAAACACTGGGATCACATGATACAGATTTTGAAGAAGGATCAAATGCAGTACATCAAGCCAGCCATATTTTTTCATGAAAATAAATCTGAGGCAACCAAAGCTCCGTGGGCAAATTTATTCAAGAACAATCGCAAGCTAGATAATGGACTCAAGCTTAAATCCTATGAAAATCTCCGAGAAATTTTAGTTTTCAACAATGATGACCTTGATGATGATCAAACAGCATGGGGCTACTGCTTGGTGGGATACTTTGCTGGACGATTCCCAGGTAAAACTTCCTTATTACAAATGTGTGATAAATGGAGAGTCAAATACCAATATTTTGTTCATCAAAGTGGATGGTTCGTTTTCAAATTTGAAAACTCTAATGACAAATCTCAAATGCTTGAACGAAGGCCATACTTTGTATATGGTAGATCGTTGATGCTAAAAAATATAATATCATTCTTTGAGTTTGATGATGGTGATATTAGCACTTTACCAGTTTGGGTAACGTTACCGGGGTTGCCATTGGATTTTTGGACACCCAATGCCTTGAGTAAGATTGCAACGAAGATTGGTCAACTGATCACTACTGATTTGCTCACTAGAACGAAAGAACAAATATCTTTTGTACGAATTCTCGTTGAGGTTGATGCCTCAAAGGATTTGGTGCGTACAGTCTATATGACGCTTCCAAACGATAAAGTAAGGAGTCAGGCTATTTATTATGAGCATGAGCCCAAATTCTGTTCCACTTGTAAGAGTTATGGGCACAAAAGGATGTATGTAAAGTAAAATCTGTTTTTGCTAATCATAAGCAAGAAACTTCTTTAAAGTATGTGGCAAAGAAAACGGTTTTACAGAATGATGTACATGATCAAAGCATTGCTGGGGGCTCGGGTAAGTTATCTACTGACGTTTAGAACAAGAATGGCAACTCAAGCAAGGAAATAATTGAGCACACACCTGCTACAACAGTAACAGATCAGAACATTATGGGGGGTCTAACTCAGTTTCCCAATGACGGTCATAACATTGATGGAAATCCAAGTGAGGATGGAATTGAACGGGCCAGTGTGCTGGAAACATCTAGCACAACAACAATTTTGATTGATCAAAATGTTGATAATCAGATCAATACAGGAAACGGTGCTCAACTGGTATCAAATGAGGATGATGTTCCTTTCATAGAAGTGGGCAAGAAGAATAAACCAGTTCAAGCAAACAAAGTTCAGATGCTGAGGAAAATTTATCCACAGCCTATCCCAAGTAATAAAGTGCATGCAAAGAAGATATGAGCAGAACTTGAAATACCCATCTCACATGGCACTAATGCAGTTCTTGAAGTTCTAACTTTTAAGGCAACAAATAATGACAAGCTTATAGCGAAGCCAAATATGCAACCCGTTAAACAGAAAAAGGATAATAAGAGGGGTAATGCCCTCTTTGCATCATCATGAAGATTGCATCATGGAACATTAGGGGATTTTAATAGCCCCTAAAGCAGAATCGGGTCTACCACTTCATCAAGCAACAATGTATTGATATTATTGGAGTTTTGGAGACGAAAGTCAACAAACAGAGTTTAGCACGAATCATGAGGAACAAATTCGATGGGTGGAGACATACCCATAATTTTCTTTCACATGAAACATGTAGAATCTTGGTGTTATGGGACNTCATCATGAAGATTGCATCATGGAACATTAGGGGATTTTAATAGCCCCTAAAGCAGAATCGGGTCTACCACTTCATCAAGCAACAATGTATTGATATTATTGGAGTTTTGGAGACGAAAGTCAACAAACAGAGTTTAGCACGAATCATGAGGAACAAATTCGATGGGTGGAGACATACCCATAATTTTCTTTCACATGAAACATGTAGAATCTTGGTGTTATGGGACCAGGCAAAAGTAAACCCTCGTGTTTTGGAAGCTGCCCCCAGGTTATACATTGTGAAGTAACCTGAAAGGTGACTTGTATTACATTCTGTTTAAGCTTTCTGTATGGTTTCCATTCTATTGTTACTCGGAGGACTTTATGGAGTAACTTGATTGAGTTTGGAGATGCATGTACATTACCCTGGATGATCATGGGTGATTTTAATAATGTACTTCGTCCTGATGAACGTTGTAATGGAGTGGAGGTTACTCCATATGAGATTAGGGACTTTGCAGATTGTTGTTTGAATGCATGCCTTACTGACTTGAGATCCATTGGATGCTTTTATACTTGGTCCAAAAACTCAATGGACAGTATATCTTCAATTTAGAGCAAGATCGATAGAGACATGGTTAATGAACTTTGGCAGCAATCAGGAATTCATGCCTTAGCAGATTTCCAACCAGGTGGTTGTCTCTCTGATCATTCCCCATGCATTGTTTCACTTCTACATGAAAGTGGCCATCAAAGGAAACATTTTAAATTCTTCAATATGTGGATGGCTCATTCAAAATTTCAGAATGTAATGTCTTCAAATTGGAATCATCATATTAATGGTACGAAACAGTTTACTCTGTGTAAAAAGCTATAGAGACTGAAGGAACCATTGAACCAGCTTAATACCAAGCATTTTACCCACATTTCTGTTCAAGCTGATAAAGTTAGAAATGATCTTTAGGCTGCTCAAATGGAATTACATGATCATCCGATAAATATTGAGCTATAGAGAAAGGTTGCGTCTCTTCGAAAACAAGCCGTAGGTATTTGTGATGAAGATAGAAGCTTTTACTACCAACAATCCAAGTGTACATACTTGAGCAAGAGTGATAAATGTACGAAATTCTTTCACCCTTTGGTTAAAAGAAATACGAAGCGGAATTTCATTGCTGCTGTAATCAAGGAGGATGGGAATCCAACTAATTCCCAAACGGAGGTGGCAGTTGAGTTCATTGGTTACTATCAAAAATTGCTGGGGACAAATATTACATGTCATTCCATCGATCGTAATAGTTTTGCTTTTGCTGAAGGACCATTACTCTCTTCGCAACATTCTGAATCCCTTGCTAGGGATATTTCCTTGGAAGAGATTAAGGATGCTTTGTTCAACATTGGGGATGATAAATCCCCAGGATCGGATGGATACACTTTACAATTTTTCAAGAAAGCATTGGAGACAGTCGGTGGTGAATTTGTTGATGCTATTAGTGAATTCTTCAGGTCCAGTTCTATGCTTAAACAAATTAATCACACCGTCATAGCTTTGATTCTAAAGGGCAGCCACTCATCCACATTCAGGGACTTCAGACCTATTTCATGCTGTAATGTTGTTTACGTGGCAATTACAAAAATCCTGTCCAACGGATTGGCTCCTATTCTTGGTTCTATCATTGACCAAGCACATACATCCTTTGTTGAGGGGAGGAGCATGGTTGAGAATGTACATCTGGCATAGGAACTATTAAGGCAATACAATAGGAAAAAATTATCTCCAAGATGTCTTCTTAAAATTGATCTCCGAAAGGCGTATGACTCCATCAATTGGGAATTTCTGAAGTCAGTTTTGTAGGGGTTGGGATTTCCATGCAGATTTGTTGAATGTGTGATGGCTTGCATCTTAGCACCATCTTTCTCAATTGCAATTAATGGCAGCACAGGGTTTTTCAAAGGGAAAAGGGGCCTATGACAAGGGGATCCCTTATCACCATTCTTATTCGTGATATGTCTCGAATATTTTTCAAGATCTTTGAAAGCAGCTACAACCAATACTGAATTTAATTATCATCCGAAGTGTGGGCTCTTGAAAATCACACACTTGGCTTTCGCGGATGATTTGATGTTGTTTGCTAGAGGAGACGTTATTTCTATGCGCATCATGATAGATTGTTTGAATAAGTTTGGAGACTGTTCGGGGCTTCAAATGAACGCAAATAAATCTAACATATTCACTTCTGGAATCCATGGCAAAGAATTGGATGAAATCCAAGAGTTAGTGAACATGCCGAAAGGTTCTATGCCTTTCAGATATCTGGGGATTCCATTGGTTGCAGAAAAATTGAAAGTCATTCACTATGCTCATTTCTTGGACAAAATCGCCGCATACATACATGCATGGACGAGAACATCCTTATCCTATGCGGCGGGCTGAACTGGTGAGATCAGTTCTATAAGGAGTTGAATGCTTTTGGTTATCTATATTTTCGATTCCAGCTGCGGTCACTTTGAGGATTACACGTCTTTGTAGGAATTTCCTATGGAATTCCAAAAAGTCACTTGTTGCATGGCCTGATGTCTATCTTCCTAAAAGTGAAGGAGGATTGGGATTTAGAGATGTTAAGGGCTAGAATAATGCACTTTTTGCCAAATCAGTTTGGAACATACATGCCAAGAAAGATACACTTTGGGTGCGGTGGATCAATCATGTTTATCTTAGAGGGGCATCTATATGGGAATGGTCTTCAAAGAAAGACGATTCTCCATTACTCAAAAAGTTACTGTCCATTGTGAAATACCTGAAGGATCATCTCATGCAGCCTGCCAAAAACTTTCAGAATGGATCCATGGTGATAACATAAGTATTGCTAAAGCTTATGATTATTTCCGACCGAAGGGCACACCGGCTATATGGGCAAATGTTGTTTGGAGTTCATGCATTACTCTAAAGCATTCCTTTATCCTATGGCTTTGTGCAAAAAATAAGATCTTGACCAAGGATCGACTAGCATACATGGAGATTGACAACAGGTGTGTGTTTTGTCAAACTGCAACCGAATCAGTCCAACACCTTTTCTTCCAATGTGGCCTGTGCATGGATATTTAGAGACAGATTAGAGATTGGATCGGGATCACTAGATCCATGTCTACAATACCGAGTGCTTTGAAATGGATCAAGAAGGAAGCACATGGAACATCTTGGCAATGTAAGGACAAGAAACTTGCACTTGCAATCACTATATATCATATCTGGACAACTAGAAATCGGAAGATCTTTGAAGACCTACATCCTCACCCCAACAACATAGTTCAACGTATCAAGACACATGTATACAAAGTTATGTTTTCTTTGTATCATCATGTTTTGTATCATTATAAGTGTCTAGCACATGGCATTTAGACTGATCTTTATGGTGTGCAGTTCTAAAGTTTGTAAACCTGGGTATGCCCGGAGTACTTGTTCATATCTTTTGATCGTTATAAAATTTCATTTACTTGATAAAAAAAAAATCTTCAAAAATAGACTTGATATTTAGTGAAAAAATAGAATATTTGATGTAACGTGTTTTGAGCAAAAATTTAGGGACAATAACATTAAGGAACTCACTTTAGGACTAGGGTATGAGACATTGATCGACGTTGAAGACTCTCCGATGAGTATATGTGTGAATGCACTTATTAGAGTTTCTACTCTTATTCAATTATGTGTAAATGGAGAAGCTATTTACTTAATTACTGTAAATTATTTTTAATATTAGAAAAAAAAAAAATTTCTAATTTGGATACAATTGGGGGAAAAATGGGTTATTGGGAACTTAATTGGAGTTGATTCAGTGCAAGTAAAGATTAATCGAATTATGCGATCAATTGAAAGTATTAATGAAGCATTCGTTAAAAATTCATAAGTTCCAAGATGTTAAATTTGACATTTGAACATTTTGGGTACTAAATTGTAAACTTTCAAAACATGCATCGTGTCAATTATTAATAATTTTTGGGTGAAGATAACTTAATTACAAAGATTAGAAAGTGAAGACCTAAAATTGCATGAGATAAAGGGCCCAATTGAGAATGGGAATTTTTTTTTTCCTTGTCAAACTCTTTGTGGAAACTAATTTTAACAAGGATTTTGACCAAAATCTTGTTCTATAGTTATATGCTTTAGTCCAGCAATTAGAGAGGCTTGTAGGGTTTCATTGTACACAAATATTCAAACTGAAGCCTGGGGATCCACTATAGCATTATATGCATATTATACAAATCAAATACGCCTTTAGGACACAAAATAATATCATTCACAAAGGAGAGCCCAAAAATGAGAGAAAAATCAAGTAATCAATCAAGAAGTTAGGGTTTCAAGGATTTGACAAAAAGAATATGGATTCTTGATGCAAGATAGCTTCTCTCATGATGTGTAATTAGTAAGAATGAACGAAGGTAACTTAGTTTTGAACCTTAAATCTCTAATTGAAGTTGTCAATTGTTTTTACATATATTATTAATGCTATGAATTAATTGGCAATTAATTCATTGATTTGCAAGTGATAATTACGTTTAGAGTCGAGTTATTTGGGTAGACCACATAGTAAAAATGTATAATTTGGATAAAATGGTAAAAATATGCTTTAATGGTTGTAGTAATTGTTAAATAAATTCTTTGATGATTGAATGCTATTTATTAAAGTTTATTCAAACTTACACAGAGATATGATATGTTGACTTAATTGCATAAGACTTGTTTGAACTTGAAAGAGGTAAATCAATTAATTACTAAATATGCATAATCAATTGTTATTAAATTTCTTGATTTAAATTAAGTGGATAGTTATGATGAACTCATGAATTTTAACATTTCATGTTTGGTACACCTTAAATTTTTCATTTTCATTCTTCTACTTATTTTCAACCACACATTCTTCAATAAAATAATATTTTTCATCACATCAATAACTATTCTTTCTTTTTTAACCACACATTCTCCATCAATCTACTATTCCAGAATACATTTTTCCAAAATAATGTGGCTCAAACACACCCTTAAGTCATCATTACTTCTATTTCTTTTTTTCAATCGAATTGGATATTGTTGAACTAACGATTAAATAGTAGTGCTCGTGAAAATGATGATTCAGACTCTTAAGTTCACTTTATTACATATTATGATCCGTACACTTGCATAATATAAAATCAATGTTTTGGAGACGATCTAACCCTATTTATCACCAATGTTTTGGAGACTATCTACTTTGGAAGAAAACAACTAGAGCTGGACATGGTCCGGTTCAGTTATGAAGAAAATTGAATGGAATCAAAATTTTCTGGTATTTGATAAATGGAATCTTCGGGTCCAAATATAATTATGGAACCATTCAGGTTAGGTTCAGTTCGGTTCCATACCATAATTAATTTTTTAATATTTACAGTAAAAATGGAATCGTCGGGTCCAAATATAATTATGGAACCGTTCGGGTTCGGGTTCGGTTCTATTTGGTTTTGTACCATAATTAATTTTTTAACATTTATAGCAACACTACATAAATACAACTAATGACATGTTCATTCGTAACTTCGATGGGTAGTTGGAGAGGGAAAGTCGGACTCGACAGTCGACGGCTTCGATTTGGGCATGTAGATATAGGTTTTTAATTTATCAAATGATTTGGGATTAGTGAACCTATGATTATCGTATGAAGTATGAAATTGAAAAGGGGAGGATAAAAACTTAAAAATGTTTAGATCTTGGGTTAATAATGAAATTAATAATTGGACCAAAAAATTGAATTGAGAAATTGGGTTGGATTGTGCTAATTAGGCATGAACTTGGCTTCGGAGTTAGAGCATTAATCACTAAATAAGTTAAAAAATTAAAATAATTTAATTAATTCAATATAAAAAATTATTTAGATTCGATTTTTCGATTCTCGATCTAGAACCAAAAACCTAACCAAATCCATCGGTTCTCAATTCAAATACCCGTTCGGATATTTAACTTATAAAAAATTGCTCGATTCGGTTCGATTCGGTCCGGGTTCGGTTCGATTCGGGAGTTTTGTCCTGTCCTAAAAACAACCACAATGTAGAGTGAAAACTTCCTCTAAAAGTCCAAGAAAAAAAAGGGGGAACCCAATAAAAAATAAGAAAAGAAAAAAACACAAGGTGGGTTGAAGTAGTGGCAAAACAATTATAAATCATTTTTATTTTTGAATTTGAGGAAAAAACTTGAATAGCTCGAGTGAGCCAACTTGTGTGAGCTGGCGACACACAAGTATTTTGCTGTTCGGCTCGCACCTGCAACTCGTCTCGAGTGCAAGCCAAACCTACGAACACATAATGCATGAAACAAACAAAAGACCACACCTAAAGGATTCTAATCACTGAAACTAGAGTACACCTAGAATCCAACTCAAAAATCATGTCAAATCATTAGATTCACATGAAGACCGCACCAACGAAATTTACTTAAAAGTCTGATATCCTTTCATGCATATGGCATATGCAGTCTTTTTATTGATACACATTGCAAAAAGAAAACGATAATTGGGCAGAAAATACAAACAGAACTACCAGAATCTCATGTAAATCTCCTGTGTTCAGCTGTATGATCCCATCCTTATACCAGTGTCCCTACTTCGAGGCAATAATCCATCATCAGCCTTCGAGTAGCTAACGTAGAAAAGCTCAGAGACTATGCCAGTAAAAACGATGAATGCCGCCCCTGCCCCAAAGACTCCCTTCCTCAAGGTTTCACAAGAAGGAGGATTTTCAGACAAAAAGGTTCTGTACTTCGTATGGTAGGCATTTCTAACAGAACCTGCCAACAGGCATACCTCAGCAACGAAAAATGTAACCCTGTATTGTCAACGAATCAATTTTAGTTCAACTGTAAAAACTGGAAGGTAATCTGTATACTCAAATGTTGAAAATTAACATCAAGCATTTCCCCCTAAACATTATACAACCGTTTTCGTCACTCTGTCAGCCTCATTGCTTCACTATTGCGTTGGATTCAATCAGGGCCTGTTTGGTTGGATTCAATCAGGCCTGTTTGATAGGCCATTATTTTCCATGGAAAATGGAAAACAAATTCCAACTTCCACTTTTGCCTTGTTTGATTGGTATTCGGTATGGTAATTTTATTTATTATTTTTTTTTTTTGGCAATTGGAACAAATTCTAGATCAAATAGTAAAAAAAAATCATCGCTTTAATGAACAATTTCTATGAAAAACGAAGTCAAACGAACACTAAACGTTCAACATTTTTCAAATGAAAAATTATACTAATTAAACACAAATAATTACAATTCTCAGTAAAACAAATTCTAGACAATTCAATTATCTGTAATTCATTTTCTTTCTACCCAAATTCCATATTTGCAATCAAACAGACCCTTATAATATCCCGTGATACTCGTCTATACTAATAGATTATGTAATTATCTTAGATCTTTCCGTTTATAGTATCATCTTGCATATTTGTTGTTTGCATGTAGTCCTTTAATTAGTACCACCCTTTTTTTTTTGTTTTTTTTAACCAAGTGCTAATTGGGATTAATAGTACCATCCCTCTTGCAATATCCATATAAGAAATAAGA
>CAIGRO010188863.1:0-13431 GCA_903798355.1 Fraxinus baroniana
TATTCTTGAGAAAAGCCGTTTTCTTTCTTTGCTTTGTGCCTTGGCTTAGTGCCTATCGTTGGAAGATCCATTTCTCCTTCTTTTTTTTTTTAACATAGCCTTCGTGGCTATTCCCTTTTGGCTGAAACCTTCTCATCCTCAAGCTTTTTGTGGGCTATCCATGTGTTGGAGCAACCATTTGGAAAGTGATGATTTGTGGATTTGTTCATTGATCAATCTGTGGTGTTGATTAGAGACTGAGCCCGGATCTTGGTGCAAAGTTGGCTAGAATTACTTCACACATGGGAGAGTCAAGTTTGTGCCTGTGGTGTCAAATTGAGCCGAATATGGTGCTCCATTGCAATAAGTAAGATTAGCTTGATTTGAGAATTGAGGACCAACAAGACGTAAATAATTCTGATATTGATTAAAGTTGCTTGATCTTGGAGTGTATCGATTTCTACATCTATCAACAGCATGGTTACGAAGACTGCATATCTGGCAAGGCCCCTTATTCTGATAATTGCGTTGGTTATTGAAGTTACCATTCCTGTTGGATGCATGGACATTGTTGGGTTTCAGTGTGGGTAAGAGTGGTGTCTTAGTTGACAAGATTGATTACTGGATTTTCAAGATTACTTTTTAACAAAATTTTATGAGCAACTAGCTGGCCATGGAGTTCATGGATAGGAACAGGTTCCAGCCTAATGTTTAAAGCTGTGATAATAGGGCGAAATTCACTTTCAATATTTTCTGTATTTGATTGCATTCAACTTGACTATGGATAATGATCTTCCGACGGCACCTAATTCACTGCAATCGCTTTAGCTTTTTGTAAATACAGTGAAACAGTGAGATCATTTCTCTTTAACTCTTGGAGGTCTATATGTAGCTGAAGTTGTCTACTTTGAGAAATAGACCCAAAAGAATTCCCTAGAGCATTCCAAACTCGAGTCGAAGAAGTTAGGCCTACAACATAATAGAACACTCCTTCGGATAGAGATGAAAGAAGCCAAGACATTAACATTTGGTCCTTCTTAAACCAGTCATGATACGCTGGATTTGGAATATATATGGGTGGATTGGTCTCAGTTAAGACCTCCTTTGGTGGAGGTTGAGTAGAGCCATCAACAAAATGCATCAGATTTTGATAGTTGAGAAGAGGAATAAATTGAGTTTTCCAAACAAGGTAATTGGAGAAATTGAGTTAAACAGCAAAAGTATGAGCAGCGGCAATGGAGATAAAAGTCGATGTGGCAGAAGTAGAATTTTGAGAGATTAAGGAAGAGGGGGATGATAAACTTGAGGAGAAAGAGGAAGAAGAGTTTGTTTGAGTAGCTATATGAGCTCTGATACCATGTGAAGAATTAGAGTTTATATATTTATTGTAATGTTGTTTACAACAATATTTATAGAAAACTTGATACAATAATACGATAACTACAGAAGAAACTAACTCTAGGTAAGAATAAAACAATTATCTCCTTCCCTTGCCAATACCTTCTCGATCAACCCGTCACACTGGGCTTAACTAGTGCGGTTTATCTCTGATGTGTGGTTTGTGGACTACTGCACATTAAGCGATATTTACCCAGTGCGCCCTCACGGATAGCGACTGCGGGTTCATACGTCAATAAAAACAAACAATTATCTCCTAAGAGATTTTAGGAGAGAGTCGAAACTTTTATATGATTTTATTATAATGATGAACCTATATGTATAGAGTTCCAATTAGAGTTACAAATTGATCAAAATACAAATTTCTATTCTTTAAATTACAGTATAAATTGATCAAAACTTCTATGCTAAATAAGAATAGTCATCAACAATTGTTACGGGACTTCATAAAAATGTGAACTTACTACTTAAATGCTTTCATCAGCGCAATTGGCTACGAAGAGTTTATTGTGGCCACGGTAATTGATATGCCAAAGGTGCGCCCTTCCTCGCTCACTCGTACTAAGGAAAGGTCTTTCAATACTCTAACGCCTACGTCGAATATGGAACAAACTGCCTCAGGTGCATAGTATTATTGTATTTGTGCACGATCTAATTTTTTTTACATATAAATCTCACTTGTATCTTTGCAACAAAAAACAAAAAAACAAAAAAGCAAAAAAAAAAAAAAAAAGAGAGGGGAAAAAAAAACTCTAATTTTCATATTTTATCCAGCTTTTTCTTCATATATTTGTGCTATACATGCGCTTGTGAGCTGTATCTATGATTCTGTGCTACATTTAATTCCAGTTCCAATGTTAGGGTTTTTCTTTGGATAACTATTTTTTCCCGTAAATCGTTGTGAGTTTGAATGAACGGCAGACCAACAGCTTCCTGGCAAAGGAGTTGAAACGTATGTGTTTGTGAGAAATTTTGATGGCTTTGTTTGATTTTTATTTCTGCTGATACTAGTGGTTTAAGGACTATGGCTGCGAATCGATTCGATCGGCTTTGATCTAGTCAAATCTCATATCATTTGATAATTAGTGAAATTGAAGTTAATAAAACTAATTAGTGCTACTGGGTTTCGCTTCAAATGAAACGTGGGTAAAATTAACAAAACTTAAGATGCATTGTACTGCGTTTACTTTGCCTGTGTTCCATTCCCGCATTTGTTTGTGGAGAGGGACAAATATGTACTGGGAATCTATCTTTTGGATTTATTCTCATTATTTACCTGGTTGTTGGCTTGTTGCAATGGTTTTTGTTTGGGTGTAGAGTTATAGATAAAGTTAATCTGGAAATAATACTAACTATCGATGTATTTCCTTTTCAGGCTAGAATTTTGGAGCAGAGATTGTTGATTTTTTGACATAAGGCTCCTTGTAGTTGGTCGAGTTACTGTTGGGCGTGGATTATATATTTGTCATTCTTGTACTTTTTTGCGGATAAAGGATGACTAGACAACAAGGTGGCAAGGAGAAGAAAGATGACAGATCTTCTTTGCACAAAAGTGTTGAGGTTGTGCAAAGAAACTCAGTTTTTGGAAAATATTCCGAGGCAGAAATGTTAGCTCTGCTGAAAGGGCTTGCTATGGATCCTTGTCAGCCGCAATTTTCACTGGAGAAAACACAGCCACTGCGGAATGAGATTCTTAGGCTCCGAAAAGTTATGGTTCTCAATGAAACTGAAATTCCTCCTTGGGTAAGGCCATAAGCATTCTCCTACTTTTGTTGCATAATTTGTGATTGATATAATCTAAGCTTGTTATACTCTGTACTGATTTAATTAGAACTGGTATCTGGCCTTCTTTGCTAGGATTTATAAAAGACGTACGCCAATGTTGTTGCTTCCCATTTCCCTCCCAAACTCTCATTTCCCTTGATTCTGAACCTTGCCTCCTGTACAATTACAGAGAAAAGGATTTTGGACTGCCAATTATTGGCCAAAATTAGTTTAACCTTCAATCATGTAGAAGCAAAGTTCAATTGGACCATATTCTTGAAAAGAGAAACTTAGTTCATGTTTGGTCTATACTACTTATCAAGAATGAGAAGTTGGTCAAGTGAATTATGTTGTAGTGCTCCAAAAATATCATATTCACCAAGCAAAAATGTTGCTACATAGATTTTAGATTCCAAACTAGTAGGTCAAAAGATTCAAAACCATTTTATTATTATTAAAAGCTCCAAAAACTCGGTACCTGCACTATTTTGTCATTATGTTTCTCTGCACCTGTCTACCCGCACCTAATATATTTTTTTCTTTCATCGCTACGATTCCTTTAAGTCTTGAGCTGCCTTAATGATACATTTGGTGTTACACATATAGCATTTGAGCAAAATCACGTGCAAGTTAAAAAAATTAAAATAAAAAATTTGCAAGGCTATGTACTTGTTTTGATTGCACTTTGTTAGTGCTACAATTATCTGTCCGGTGTGAGAAATAGAAAGTTTTAGTTTAATACGAATAAATTTATCTTAAAAAAAGATTTAAGATTAAGGTCTCAATTGTGTATGTTGAAACGATATAATTTGTATTGTCATTCTCTGAAGGGCTATGTTGAAGTTGTTCAATATTGGTTAAATGTTAGTTTAGAAAACTAGTATAATAGACTAAGAGCCCGTTTGGTAGGACTATTAATCAGATTAGAATTGAAAATATGGTTGTTGTTGGTCCCACTCGTCTAATAAAAGTCAACAATAACGGCTAGTTTTTCAATTTTAATCCGATTTTAATCTCTACCAAACACACTCTAAGTTCGAAATGTTATAGTGAGAATTTGTCTCAACCATAAGTTTAAGTATCATATATCGAGCCAAGTACTACAAGAGTTCTATTGGGAAAAAATTGGGCTCGTCACTGAGACATTCAATAACTATTCTTGAAAATTGTGTTTCAGCTACTTGAATCCTTTATTGTCACCCTTTTATGTTCCTCATTACATCTAGTAGAAGATCTCTAGCAACAATATCCTTAGAACTTATATGTCATGTTAGTTAGATTTTACCTCTTTCTTTTCTAATTTGTTATATGAAGATTGTATCTGACTTAGGAGCGTAATAATTTGATAATGAACAATTGAAAAACTAGAAAAGAAAGGGGGGTCTAAGAAGAAAAGAAGAAATTAGGGCAAAGAGAAAATTAATTTATTCATATATTCAAGGGTACCTATTACAATGAATAAGTCCTCTATATACGGAGCAAATAATCTAAAATCAATACAACTTCTAATAAATTAGAACTTTATCAAAACATGAAACTAACGTAATCTAATTTAGGCAAACATAATTTGAATTAAACTCTAATTTAAAATAATATCTAAATCCTATCTTTATTCTCTCTATCTCTACGAGTATCACTCTCATGAATAATTGTCTTTTTAGTTCTACGCTAAACATGCCCGAACCACTTAAAGCATTCTCATAACTTATCTTCAATCGTGTCACTTCCACTTGTAGGCATATATTTTCATTTTCATGTTAGCCATTCTAGTATGGCCACAATCTATCCTTATGCATAGCATGTCTAATAACTGTTATATAAAACTAGCATTTTATCCTTGTTTTGATCTTCTGGAGATATGGTGAGCATTTTAATTAGATGTGGACTCATTCTTTTCTTGTGCGAGTCGTTGAAGACAGTCATTAATTAGTAATGCGAAAGATGGTGCAGATTTTGTTCAAAGAGAGTGCATGAGTCTTATTTTAATGCTGAAGTAATTAGGATTTGATGGTGTCTCCAAAGGGTAACTAGATATGTCACCACATGTAATTGAATATTTAAAATGTGATTTTCGATTCTTTATGTATAAGGATTCATCTTGAAGTACGTGACTAGTTTTATGTTGTTTGTTAACGTACTACAACATCCTTCTCCTTCATTCGGATTTGGGACTAATCTATGAAGATCTATAAGCAACGTTAGGTGGTTGGGGCATGTTCTTATATATATATATAAATGTTCTTATTCACAAGAGTGGTTTGAAATGTAGTCAAACTTTTGCTTGAATTGCATTTTCATCTATAAAGCACAATACAAACACTCCTACTAAGGCATCTTGTTGGTGTCAAATATACGTCTTGTCGTGTCGTGTTGTGTCAGACATCAACGCTCAAACACTAGAAGACATATGTCCAACACACTATCTGGTGTGTCCTACACGCTTTTCTTTTTGTGACATAGTTAATATATAGTTTAGCTCATAATTGTTTTAACATAACAAATAGTTGCTTAGCTGATTTAGAAGATTTCTCCAACAAAAATCACAAGTAAAAAAAGTATAAAATGAAGAAATCAATTATCATGTTAATGTACAACTTTAAAGAGTTTAAATTCACATGACCGTGTCCTGCTATTTTGAAAAATCACGTTTCAATGTGTTAGTGTTGTGCCCATGTCGCGTGTTGTGTCCTTTCTTCTTAAGTTTCATACTATAGCGGTCTTAAGCTAGACAAATATGCAGTGTGATGGAAATAATACACAAGCTCTTGAAATTATGGTAAAAAAAAACTTTAGTTTCGTCTTCATACTATAGAACGAACACACAGAAGATTGGAATATACAAAAGTGAATTCTGACCCGATGCATGACCATGAGTGGAATAGATGATGTTCTGAAGGTTTTTTACTTATACCGTGTTGTTGTACATTTGATAATCATTTTTTTCCTTTTTATTGCACTAGTAAACTATGGATTTTATTTCAACACTATTCCTACCTCCCTTATTATATATATGGCTATTGATATTAGTGAAAATGTGGGTATGCAATCACTAGAGTATGGTCAACTAGAAACTACTAAATATGACGGTGCATATTTCTAACTTTGTGATGCACCCAAATGACGACCTTATCAAATAGAAAGTTGTGAATGTATCAAACTAATTTTTTTAATGGTGTAAACATGGAAATAAATAGAAGATGGTGTTAATAAGATTGTGGTAGAAATTGTTTCAGCTCCATTTCTTCCAAAATACATATTCCACATTTTAGCATTTCGTAGTTTTTGGTAGTGTTCGGCACAGAAATTGTCAGATTTCCTGCCAACATCGGATGGGATGCACCAGTGCTGTCTCCTTTATTTGGCTATCTGCAAAACTGACACTGATTTCTTTCAGGAATAATGAGGGGTCTGCGGCTGGCTGTCAGTTTGAATCTGACGGTCAATTAAGTTCTTGTGTTTGAAACAAAATAACTATAGATGACTTAGAAAAATATACACTTTTATTAAAATAAAATCTTGGTTAGGAGAAAAGACTTTGTTCTTCCTATATTTTTCTTTTTGTCTGTGTATTGAATTATTCAATTACCTTCTCTTAAGTGAATGTTGTTGGATATATAGACAGGTGGAAGGGAGATAGACCACTTGATGGTGGGGGTTAATAGCGGGATATGTCTCTCTGTTTATAAGCTGGTTGACATCACATAGCAAACATGCGCCAATCTGTTTTTGGAAATTGTTTCAGAAGGAATGTACCTATAGGAGCTTGTGCTCACTGTTATGTCTTGTCTGTTGAGCTACTTTTCAATTCCTAGGCTCCTGTTTAACTTGAATGCTTACCACATTGCTAACACGTGTGAGCAGCGTCAAGGCGGGACGCCTTAATTTGTTTTTATGCGGGTGTGTTTGGTGCAACTTTACTCGGCTTAACTTCTGCAATTCTTTACCCAACTCACTTATTATGAATTTGGCATCTGCCATCATGTCGAGCCAAGAGTGGGTTTATTGCCTTTAGTAATTATCTAGCTAGTTTTGTCCCGCCATGGTTATATTAAAGCCTGAATCCTAACTAGGATGGAGCCAAGCAGCATACCTTGGCAAATAATTGGTCATACTTGAGGGCCGAGTCAAATGTTGACTTTTCTTGGTGCCTTATCATTAATTGGGTCCCCACTTTCCAAGCTGTCCAATTTGCAGAAGGGTGTACTGGTACAGCAAAGAAATTAGTCAATGAAAAATGTTTTCCTAGCTGAAGGAAAACTAATTCAATCTAGAGGAAGTTGCATTTTCTATTTAGAGGTCGGAAAATATTTTCAATGACTGGCATGAGGTATAAACCCACCACTTAATTACTACCGACCTCTACTAAAACTATTGTTTTTCACCTGCCTATGGTATAAACAGACAACGAAACAAAAGTATGGATTAGTTGATAAGGACCTTATGGAGGACATAGTATTCATCGGTGAAAAGGAGATGAAATTATATCTATTGAAGTTGTCATGGCAAGCAACATTGTCAATTTTGTGAGTGTTTTGAGCCACAAATAGGAATATAGGATAGCTTTAAGGTGCAATTTTAGGAGGATACGGGGAGATAGCATGATTCAATGATTTTCCTTTGGAAACTCATTCAGCTCATATTTGCTTTTATCCCACCTTTGCTTTGTGGATGGTACGAGGGTGAAAGTTGAGCATCGGTCAATTGTGTCCAGAGGTATCCCAAGGTATTCTGGTACTTCTAGTGTAGTAGGAGCATTTGTCGAGAAAATGATCCCCCAAACAACATCCTTTGTGAAAAGGTATAGGAGAAATTTTTTATAGAAAGAATTGGAAAAAACTTGTTACCTTTAGACCTTGATCGAAATGGAGTAAATTATTTTCTTGGCAGGAACCCTAAGGGGTTGTTCAATTGGTCAGTCATTGGATTTGCTCCCCAATGGTCACCAGTTCGAGTCCTCTCAGGACTACTGAGGTGAGTACCGACTGTAAACTTCAGGACTCCGTGGGATTAGTCAAGGTGCGCACAAGTTGGCCTAGACATTCACGATTATTAAAAAAAAAAAAATTATTTTCTTGGCGGGAGGAGAGATTGCTCAACATTTAGAACCACGTAGTCATTCCTACATAAAATATGACTGCACTCACAATATAGAAATTTAGTTTTAGATTGGAGGGTGAAATTGTGGTACCTAAAGCTATGTTGTTCGGACTCTCCAAAAATGAAGAAGTATCCGTATCGACATGACACGACACGGATACCGATACGGGATATGGGTCGGATCCTTGGCTTTGCACTTGGACACGGCAGCAAAAGGGAGAAGATGAGGACTTGCGGAGGCGGAGAAAGAGAGAAAAAAAAACTTGTTACAGAGAAGAGGAGTTGTAGAGAAGACGACTGGGAAAGAGAGAAAAAAAAAAAACGTGTTGCAAAGAAAATAGAGAAGAGGAGTTGCAGAGGAGAGAAACCAAAAAAAAGAAAAAAAAATTTGTTGCAAAGAGAGAAGAGGAGTTGCTGAGAAGAAGACGGGATGAAAGCCCTAATTTAATGTGGGCTATGGATCCTTTTAATGTTTTATATGGGCTTTGTAAAAATAAAGTTGATAAAATTTTATTATTTTATTGGGATGAATAGTAAGATCCAATCCATTTAATTTAAGTTTATTTTTGTATTAAAATTTTTATATTAAATTAATTTTATGATAAATTTTTTTTTTTATGTCAACATTTTATATAGTAATTAAAATCACAAAGTCAATATTATTAATTATAAAACTAAAAATACTTAACTACAATAAAATAAAATAATTGTTTTGTCATTTTTTTAAAAAAAATATATTTTGTAAGACGTACCCCCGTACCCGTATCCAAAATTCAGATCATTTTTAACCGTATCCTCGTATCTTAATTTTTAAAATGAGAAGGATCCGACTCCTAGATATGTACCCGTATCCGACACCCGCACCTGAGTTCGAGCAACATAGACCTAAAGGGTGAGAAGTTAACCTCATTCAAGGATAAGGTGGTTAGACAAGCTAGTTGTGATTTAGTTGATGGACCTTATGTTATCTAGGATAAAATAAATAAGATCTTTGAAGCATGAATAGTCCTCGTATAGTGGAGTGTAGGTCCGATGAGTATTGGACTCTCCGAGGCATGTTTTTGACATGCCATGTAGCATGTCTTATATTTTTAAATTTGACACCTAAGCGACACTTTCTTGACACGCCTTGGACACGTGATGAAAAACCAAGTTTCACGTCTTATATTTCTATATTTTTATTATTTTTATTGACGTGTGAGGGACATGTCCTCAAGACGTTAAGAACACGAAAAGCTCCAATTTGTGAAATCTGGACTATAAAATTTGGTAACATGTTTAATTATTAAAAATTTTAACATTAGAAAAAATTCTACGAACTTCATTTCAAATTTATGTTATGCACATTATATGCATTTTTTTAGTAGGCACTAATGTAAGTATTACAGTCCAAAGTTATATTATTACAATTAAATTAATAACAAAAACTACTTTTCTCATTCAAAAGATTTTACCAGCAAACCTTTTAATGAAGGATATTGTCTTGGCAGACGTGTTTTATATGAGAGTCGTGCCTTGAAACTAGAGTTGTGGATAGAATCTAGAAAGAAAACGATTCAAAACTAGTCAATTAAGATTGAGTTCATAGAAGGTGTGGAAGTACTTGCAGAGAGGATTGTAGAGACTGGAGGTCAGGAGATACATTTGAGAGCAATTTTTTATTTGGGCAATTATTCACAAGGAAATGGAGATGGCCCTTATTGAGACGGTAGAAGAAGAGGGTCTATATAGCTGATTCCATGTGAGTACAGGGAAGGCCGTTTTGGGTTGAGCTATTGTGTGTAGGCGCAATTGGATGGTTAAGATATCTAAAACATGTTTTGTAGTTGAGAATCCTATCAATTTAAAATATGAAGAGAGGTGACTCTTGACAATTTAGCTGGTAATATAATAAGTGTGTTTGAACCACATTACTTTGGAAGAATATATTTTGGAATAGTAGATTGATGAGAATGTGTGGTTGAAAAAGAAGGAAAAGTTATTGATGTGATGAAAAATATTATTTTATTGAAAAATGTGTAATTTAAAATAAGTAGAAAAATGAGAATGATCCAAACATTGGTTTAAAAAGCTTTGCCAAACATGCTCTTAGCTATATCTTGTCAACAGACGCAGTATGCTCATATTTGTCCACAGAATTATTCAAGCTAGCTTTCACGTGACATAATTTTTTTAAGTGACAGATTTGTTAAATCACGTGATCTAAAAACTTAAGCCATTAGAAACGGCCAGATTATATCACTGAATTCCTGTTCTGAGCATGCCCCCTCGTGTAGGTTCATTTTTCTATCAAAGGCAAATATGTGCACAATTTCATTAAATAAGTGACAGCAAGACTTGAACCAAGGACTTTTGGACACTCTGGTTAGTACAACTTGGTGAACTAGATTAGTTTCAGTCTTTAGACATGGCTACATGGATATCATTTTCAAGTATGAAAAAAGTTTTAATTTCAAAAGTACAAGGCGTCAAGGCCTTCCAGGGCTTAACTTAAAAGAAGGCCCACAGTTTTGTGAAGTGACGGGCATAAATAATTGGGACTATAGTTCTCTGTACTTGGAGAAATGTAATATCAGAAGTTTTCAGTACAGCAAATATTTGTTGATTTACCATCATTTTGGACAAGTTTATACAGGGGGGGGGGGGGGGGGTTCTCTATCCTAAACTTGTAGGTTCTGCAGCAATACTCTAAGGTGGATTCTGTTTTACATTGACCATTATATGTGGGATTCCATTTCCTTTAAATCTTGTCCTTATTTTGTATAATACTTGTCATGAAGAATGACTCTCTTCCTCCTCGCAGCGAAAGCGTAAACTCCAGCGGTTTGTTAAAGATAAACTGGGGGCTTCTGGATTTTCCGTGCCTAACAAACAAAATGGCACAAAACTGAGCAGGGGGCAGCTGTCCCACGTCTCTTCTATTTCATGCTTGCTCAATTCAGTCAACACTACGGAATGTTTTGAGCATAAAATTCTGTCTGACTCTCGTAGTTCAAGTAGTTTATTGACATTTGAGGATACTTTACCAGAGAAACAATTGTCTCGAGAATCCTTCTTCCTGGATGATGTAGTAGATAGGTGTTTCCCCAACAAAGATATATCCCAGATAGTAGATTCCGACGAATCCGCAAATTGTTTGATCTCTTTGAGTCCGGAAAACCTAACTGTTAATGAGGCACCATCTCTGGATCTTAATGATGCAATTTGCTATTTGAATTCATCAACACTTCATGGAGCAAAGAGGAACCACCTTCAGCCGCCTCGCAAATCAATCAGGTTGCTGAATTTTATCGGTGATCATCTTGAGAATAAGGTTGTCCCTGTTGGGCCGCGGTTCCAGGCTGATGTTCCTGAGGGGAATGGTCCTGTCAGAATTAATGATTCGTCGGAGAATTCCCGGTGGTTGGGCTCTAGAGTTTGGCCAATTGAAATTGGAAATGCAAAAAGCACTGGAAGAAAAGTGGGAAAAGGAAGACCAAACTCCTGTCGCTGTGTCTCTCCGGGATCTGTCGATTGCATTAGAAACCATATTCAGGAGAAAAGATTAATTTTGCAATGTGATCTTGGACCTGCTTTTTTTAGTTGGAACTTCAATGAGATGGGAGAACAAGTTTCAAAATCATGGACTTTGAAGGAACAGCAAATGTTTGAGTCACTGTTAAAAATGAAACCACTCTCGAATAGGAATGACTTTATGAAGCGTGCTTTGATGCGTTTCCCAAAAAAAAGTAGTAAAGAGATTGTCCACTACTACTTCAATGTTTTTATTCCGCAGCACATGAGCCAGCAGAGAAGGTTGTCCATGAAACAAGTTGACACTGATAATGAGGAGGAGGATGATTTTAATGAAATAGGTGTGCAGAGATGTGAAGGAAGCAATGCCATCATCAGCAATTCTAAAGTTGTAAAGACTCGATATTTACGCGGAGGTTGTTGACAACATTGAACACCAACCAGTTGGAAGGTTCATCATGTAGTTTTGTATCTTTATTCCTTTATGTTTTTCTCCTAGGCATACCTGAGGTTTTTTTTTTTTCCTTTTCAAAGAATACACTTCAACATTCTCAGCCCTTAGATTTTGTTAATCCCCACAATGTCGATGCTTCTCTCTCCAATTTTCTGTTGAACATTCTGTTAGTTGAGGCTTTTAATCGTGTCCTGAAAGCCGTGGAGAGAGTGCTTTAGTGATGAACTCATTTCCAATTTCTCATTGTTGTCGAAGCAAAACCATTTTTTTTTTTCCGTTACAGTTTGGTGCACTGACCCTGTTAGTACCAATGATTAATGAAATTGTTCTTGTTCATGTTGTTTGCAAGCTGGGTGTGGATTTTTCCTTACCTTTGCCAGTTGCAATTTCTTTTCAGTAAGCTTTTGTGTGAATCCGAAAATTTATTTTGTATTAGTAGGTTTTCCTTTATGATTTGGTCCAACAACTGTTTGATTTTAGATTGATATTGTGGAGAGAATTTTTATTGACCTGAATTAAGATTTAGAAGTATTGTGTCATGTTAAGACTTGTTGTTTCATTTTAAATGTCGACATTTTCAAAAAGAGTAGTCCAAGTTCTTATAAATTGGTCTATATTTTCATCTTTATTCGATGTCAGATTTATCCGTTAACACGTCGCTACAGACTACAAGATGGTGGCTCATTTGAATAGAGCAATCTTGAAATTTTTGTGCTCATTTTTTAGTCTTAATCGAAACGAATTGTTCGTCTGAATTTAATGGGCTTTGATATATCAACATTTTTAAGAAGAGTAACTTATAAATTGGTCTACGTTATTCAATGTGAAATTTATCCCGTAACATATCAATACATTGATTTTTCATTTGTTTTATTGGTTCTCGGGATGTAGAAAGCCCTTGTTTGGTTTCAATTATTTTCAAAATATTTTTTTTATTTCTTTTTTTTTTTCAACTGCACATTCTTTAATAAAATAATATTATACACAAGTTCAAAATTTTTCCTTATTATTTTTTTTTTAATCACACATTCTTCATTAATCTATTATTCAAAAATGTTTTCTTTGCCAAATAATGGGGCTTGAGGAGTTACTATGAGAGTGAAAAAAGAATAAGAAATAGGAGAGACGGAGAGAGTTTATATTCTGTTGACTAACTCATAGTGTCTACATTTAGACATTGTTTTTTTTTTTTTTTTTTTTTTTGGGGAACGTTAGCTCAATAGAGT
>CAIGRO010188893.1:0-15303 GCA_903798355.1 Fraxinus baroniana
TTATAGGAAATACCGAAAGTGGCCTCGTTAATGTCGTTGAGGGAAAATTCAGTTGAACATGTAAATCACGTGTAGGTCAGTGTGCTGAATATTTTATTAAAATTTTGACTTTTCAAAACTACCAAATTCCTTGTAATTTACCATTTAACAGATCTTGCTAACGTCAAATTTGACCTAAGTTGACAAATTTTATAAATTAATTTTAATAATACTTTAAACAATCAATTTCATAAATTTTAACATATCACTCAATGTCGATCTTAATGTACCATTTTAATGTACAACTAGTATAATTGTTAGCCGATGGTACTTGCATAAAAGATATAGTTGAACGATAAGTTGTGAATTGAGTGAAGATTCACGTGGTGCGGAAACAAAGACAATGCTTCCTTTCACTGGAGGTCTTCATTTTTAAATTATTTTAACATACTAAAACAATAGAACATACGATTGATCCCTATTTTTGGGGTAGAATGTATTATAGAATAGTGATTTTTTGAGAATGTATGGTTAAAAAGTAAGATTTCTTTTGGGAGAACACATGTATAGTTATTTTATGTGAGAATGTATGATTGAAAATGAGGTTTGACATGATATTTGAAAGGTTAAAAGAAGTTTTTGAGATTCAAAGCTGTTTTTTATTCATTTGCCTAATTTTACGGAAGTGCTTCTTATAGTTAGAAGAGCTTTTAGATAAAATTAGTCCAATATAGCTTACTTTAAAAACTATTTTAAAAATTTATTTCCAAACAAAAAGTAGATTATCTTCTACGGGAAGCGAAAACAAAAGCAAAATCCATGTCAAATGGGCTTAAAATGAACCTTTCAAACTTTGCTAAAACCATTTGTCTCAATTTGATTAATAATTTATAAAAGTTAAAAATTAATTTCAACTATATATTCATAACTATTATTTATCATTATAAACAATTTTTTTGAGATTCACTACTATTTATCTTAATATTTATAAATTTGCCAAACAAAGACTTATTTTAAAGTTAAAAGTAAATTGTGCATAACGTCCCTAGTTATTGCTTTGAAATGGACTTTTGTATCCAATATTTTTTTCTTGTCGTTTTTCTTATCTTTAACATTCAATTAATTAGAACTTATTGTCTTGATAATGGTTTCCTTCCTATCCACATTTTTCAAATGGTAAAATTATCTTTACACATAATTAAAAATAAGCAATAATAATAAAAAAGGTCCAAACCCTATATTCTCCACCAACCCCACCAACGAAGTCCCCAACAAAAACGCTCTTTACAAAAATTCAACAGAGTTGTTACAAGAGAAATTTGAATTTTCACGTATCTCTAATTAACCACGATTTTATTATTTGTATTTTGTTCCTTCTTATATTGGAAAAGTCACTTACATGATTAAAAAAAAAAAAAAAAACTTGTGAATGCACTGTCATACCATTGAATAATAAATTATACCATGAAAGGAACAGTAATAACACGATGAATATAAATTATATTATATATATAAAAAAATGATAATAGATTTGCCATATATAACTTTAATATTTTTAGTAACGACGTATAATTAATATTATTAAAAAATCGTCGACCCTAAAATGTCGCAATATGGAGTTATCAACATAATCTAGTCAAGTCTTTTTTCTTCCTCGTGTCTTTGAACCTGCATAAATAACAATGTAAGCTCGCAAGAATAGCCATCGGAAGAGGAGTCGGGTCGGGTCGGGTCGATTGTGAAAGAGTCCAAAATCGGGTATATCGGGTCGTGTCGATTTTGGACCAAACCCGACCCGATCCAACCCATTGCCCACCCCTACTTATGCATCCCTACTATAGTTGTCTATAGAATTTCTGTAAAGGTGGTAGTTTTTGGTTCGTTTGCCCTTTTTAGCAGAGTTTCATTGATTTTGTGAACCTTTTAATTTATGATTTTCGAGAGTTTTTTTTATTGTGCTATATTTGTTTTTCGTGATGAGGAAGTAAGAGAAAATATGAAATTAGCTAGAGATGACAATTTGAATAAAAAGCCCCGGTCCCGCCTTAGGTCAGAAACTCCCTAGGGGCAAAATTTGCTGCTCACATTAAAAACATGCACTATACCGTCCAATTTCTATTATGACGGCTATTATAAGAGCTAAAAATTATTTTTGATACAACTTCCATATCAAAACGTGAAATTAGGAGAAATTTCTAGAACATTATGACCTAATTAATGTATTCTTAAAATTTTAATATTATTAAGGACCCGTTCAGTAGAGATTAAAATCCAATTAAAATTTAAAATATAGTCGTTATTGAATCTTACTCGTTTAATAAATGTCAACAATAACGATTAATTTTTCAATTTTAATCCGATTATAATCTCTACCAAACGGGCCCTAAGGTCAGAGGATGTAAAATGGATGGGAATGTCATTATGTGTAATGTTGCTTGGACAGGGTTAGTAGACAGGTGATGTGTTGTCAGCGCCTGTTTGGCTCTTTTTTTGAAATTTAAAAAAAAAAAATCTCCAATCAAAATTGGACAACGTGTCTTCTGACAGTAAATTCTGTCGATAACCGAGTTCATGTAGCATTAGTGCATTACTTATGTCATGATTCTCGTGGCATAATTTGTATAAGAATAAAATAATACTATATTGTCACACATCAGACCTACTTACATTTTATTAAATTAACTAAAGAAATGGCTATAAGAGGGAGAATAATTCGCCTTTGGGAATGTTAACTCCAACTTGTCTTATCCATTTGAACAATTTAAAATAAATTATACAGTATACACCTACCAAATTTGCTATTTGTACACACTTGGTACACAACCCTCTCACATGTGGGTGGGACCCACGTTGAGAAGGTGTGAAATGGTTGTATACCAAGTGAGTAAGTGTAACATTTCTCATACACCTACTGACCCACATAGACACCAAAGTAGTTAAGTGGCTTCCAACTAACAAAGAGTCTAGTACAATATTAACGTTAATGGGATAATGAAGCCAAATTTTTTTCATACGTCTCAATCTATGTTATTGTTTATTGCAACCAAATTTTCTAGATTTTCTCATTTGCTTGTAATGAATAGTTTGTTGGAAAAAAATTCATCAAAGGTGCATAAGTCATAACCTTAGTAGGAAGTATAAATAAAATCCATAATCTTCGATTTTTAGCATCAACTTTCGCAACTTTTCATGTATTTATTGGCACAATCCTTCTCATAACAATCTGAAATAAGCACTCCAATTGTGCAAAACTATTCATGTGATGTAATTCTAACTTGAGTTTTGAATATTCAATAGCTAGAGATCAAAAATAAGGAAATTTCGAAAGCATGTCGTATATCTTGAAAGGTAAATTATCTCCATCTATTCGTGTAAAATTAAAAGTCACTAAAACGTTAGGGAGTGTTTGCTTTGCTGTTTTAAATTTTCGATTTTGGAAAACATTGAAAATGTGAGGTCTAATAATTCTGAAAATGCATTTTCAAAAACAAGGATAAATTTATAACATACAAATCAAAACGTATTTTTGATGTTTCGAGTGTTTTTGGTGAAAAATTTAAATAAAATTTTAAAAAATGAATTATGTATGTATATACAAATTTTAAAAAATCAAAAAATTAAATTCCAGAATAAAATTGATAAATTAAAAAAAAAAACAAAAAAAATTGAAAAAAAAAAATTAGCAAAATAAAAATAGTTGAAGCTCTTAATGATTATTTACATAAAAATTTTAAAAATTATTTAAATAAACACAAATAAAAATATTTTAGTTCACCTCATTAATTATTATTTTCTAAATCTTGAACTCAATTTATATTTATTTTATTTACTTCTATAGCGAGAAAAAATATTGTATGATTCACAACTTATATATTATTTAATAATATATTAATGTAAAATTGTTCTCTTTTTACTGAATAATCAAATTTCATGGAATAAAATATTTTTTTCAAAATTTCAAATCAAACGTGTTTTCTATTTTTCTGTTTTGAGAAATGATTTTTCAAAATGACATGCATTTTTAGTAATTTGAAAATAGACCCTCAATACAAAAAAATTGAAAATGAACTTAAAATTGAAAGTGAGACACAAACCAGATGGGCCCTTACAATTTTAATTCGATCAATGCTTAACATTAATTTCAACAACACATTCACTACTCCTACCCATTTAGTGTTGGCCTATGAATGATGATCTATAAATTCATCTCACATAACTAGAGTATTCACTATTAAACTCACTAATCTGATATTCAAAACGGGGAAAGATGAGAAACGACTATTTGGGTGGAAGTTATTCAAATTTTTGCATGCCTTTCTTCATCCTGGTATGCTTATTTATAGATTATTAATCAGGTTTTGAGGGTAAATGAGTCTTTTTAATTGGTGACATATGTCAGCTATTGATTTGTTGTCTTCTAACTAATTCTGTTATTTGCTCGTGTTTTATTCAGAGCTTAATTCTTATATTTTTGTTGAAGGACGTTAGCTCACATTATGCACTTAAGGTCGCACGTGAGGCTTAACGCTTATGAATGCTCAACAGCTTATTTTTGCTCTTCAAAGTGTTTGCTTAGATACACAAACTCATGAATATTTTATTGACAACAATTAGTCTTTAAATTTGACTCTAATAATTTATGTTAGCTTTAACACTTAGTTCAAATTATTTGTTGAGCGAGCTTAAAAGTCGATTCCTAATTTGTTTTTTTATATAGATTTTAATGTCGTTATATAGTAGACGAACCCAAAATCTCACCCTACTTTCTTGTTTTAGTACGCTGAAAATTTTGCGAAAGACTATGTTAGATAATCTAATCCATAATAGTTCTAGAAACTTGAGCTTAACTATCCAATTAAGTGGCGAACTTGTGGTTTGAAGCAAAGAACACACAATTATACTACTTGTACAAAGATGATTTTTCAAAGTGTGTTGACAAAATGATGTGGCAAGATCCAGATCATTAATTTCAAAAACTGATTTTTAAATCATTAGCCAAGACGTTACCAAGACGTATTTTGTAAACCAATTTTGTAACATAATTTTGTACAAGTAGCATGACTCAAGAATATAATGGAACTTCTTGTGCATTAAATCACATTGAACATGTTGATTAGCCAAAAGGTCTCCTTCATAATTTGCATTTTTAATATGTCTTTCAATGTATATGCTTCTCTATGCTCGTGAGGTGTATGCTTGATCTGGATCATTTGTTTGAATGTTGTCATTTTGTTTTCAAAGACTGATCATTTCATCTTTTGATGATCGAGATTGAATCTGTTAGGATTCAATGGTCATGATGTATTTTTTAAATTTATATATATTGTGTTATGTACCATTACTTTTCTTTCCTATACACGAAAAATGCTCTTTCGTTTCTTTTTTAAGATTATCAATCATTTGGAAAAATCATGCCACGTGATGTCTTTCCAAGGTAATACTCATAATAGTGTCGATTATGTTTTATCATCATCATCCTTGTTGACCCCACTCTGTTTTTCCTTGGTATTCTCTTTACGGTTCCTTTGTTCAGGAGATGTGCGATTCAACGAGCCTTCGAGATTGGAATAGTCCCTACTTGCAACATTATCAACTTATAACTAGGATTAAGAAATAGGCAAATTTGTCGTGTTTCCACATATGTACATTTGGGAAGAATCACCAAAGTTGGAAAAGTGATGGTTCTGGCAGACTGTTGTATCATGGGTTATCAGACATTCGAGTTCCATTTTGTTGAACTTGATTCCGCCAAATCGTTTTTCGGTTTGCCCTTTTATCTTTTTAGAAGACTTGCAATTACGCGAACTCAAGAGTCTAAAGAAGCTATGTGAACATGAACTATGTTTTTCAAGGAATTTAGCTAGGTTAATCGATTAGGAATGTAATCCTAGATAGGAAATGAACTTGTTAAAATTATCCACACTTCAGCACCACTTTCTCCTGATGGCTTGTCCACAGACAATTTCCAGATTTCATGTTCAAGTTCAGTTTTAAGAATGGGATGTCTAACGGTTTAGCCATGAAATATGCTAGCAATTGTGCCTTGATCGTGAATCGCCTTTTATATTTTATCTAGAATTGTCCTAATTTTACTGCCCATTTCATCAACGTCCCTAACGCATTGGGCTTTTGTAATACTCGCTTCAGTGAAAAATTGGTCAATACCTCGTCACTATGACTTTGAAGGTAGGGTCGGAGTTTTCACGATGCTACCACTAAAGCAAGAGCTAATTTCTCCATATCAGGATATCTAGTTTCAACATCCTGTAGAGCTTTACATTCGTAATATAATGGCTATTGTTGTTGCCTTTCCCATCTTATTAAAATGGAGCTTATAGCTACATTAGAAATTGCCAAAAAGCGAGATAACGTTTCATTATTTAGCTTTTTCCTACATGTTCCTTCAAGGTTTGGAAGGCTTTTTCGCATTCTTTACTCTTTATCTTTTTTATCCTTAAAATGTTGTAAAGAAAGAAGAGCATTTATCCGTCGCTCATGAAACAAATTTGTTTTAAGGTTGCGACCTTTCCTGTAAAAAGTGCACCTCTTTAGACTTTGTTGGAGATCGCATTTCTATAAGAGCTTGGATTTATTAGTGTTCGCCTCGATGCCTTGTTGATTTACCATGAATTCTAAAATTTTTATAAACATGACTCCAAAAGCACATTTCAGCGGGTTGAGTTTCATCCGAGATTTTCAGAGTATGTTGAAGGGTTTTTCTAGAAGTTTCAAGTGATTTTAGCATGAAGACACATGTCGTTGATATACCTCTATTGTTTTGTCTATATGATCAACGAACATTTTACTTACCAGCCTTTGACAAGTGATGTTATCGTTTTTCAATTTGAGCCCCTGTTTGAGCTAAATTTTTATTTTTATTCTCATTCTTCTATTCATTTTCAACCACACATTCTTCAATAAAATAATATCTTCCATCACATTAATAATTTTTCCTTCTTTTTCAACCACACATTCTCAATCAATCTACTATTTCAGAATATATTTTTCTAAAATAATGTGGCTCAAACACACCCTTAATAACAAACAGCACAGTCATCGGTCTGTTATGGAGGCAGTTTGCTCAATAAAAAGTGTAAAAATCGTGAAGAACTCGTTCATTTAGCACTGATTTTTATTTTTATTTTTAATGAGATTTTGCTAGATTTGATGCTGACATGTACAATTAAAAAATGAAGGCCTACAAAACAACAATTTGAAATGGCGGAGTAGGGTAGACACACATTTCATACAATTTGTCGATTTTTATCCCCCTACAAGCCTATCCAAAGTACCGAAATACCCATCCCAAGTAAATGCACCAAACCTACACCTTTCCACTTGCATTAGAGGGCAAAATAGACAAGAAAATAAGAGCCACGAGTTTGATTTTGAATGTTGTCCGAGAAAGCCTTCACATTACATTAAGAATAATGCTACATCGTTAGTCTAAGTGGAATGATATGAAATGTTCAATCAAACATGAAATTATGTGATTCATTTAAATGAATCTATAATTTAATGACACTAATATTATCATTTGATATTAAACATCAAATGTGCTAAATAACATTACTCTTATACGAAAGAACAAAAAAGGACATACGTTTCAACTGCAAATAATTGATTTTTTGGAAGATCAACAAGATCAGACAAACGCAACTTCGACAATATTCTCCAAATGTTCCACTCGTTACTCCAATGACAAATTCATGTCTAGTTTTGATACCAACTGATATGAATGCAAATTGCTTGTATTGAAATATAGCAATAAATTATTATTGTGGAGTCTTACCTCCAAGTTGAGTTTTTGAGGAACTTTAACCTCCCAAGAATAAAAACGCGAAATAAATTCTTCAAATACGTATACAACATAAAATTGAAAACTGAATTCAAAAACATATGAAACATAAAATTGAAAAAAGAATACAATTATAATGGTAACCGTAAAACAATTGTGCCTTTTAAAATTCTCAGACAAGGTTTCACAAAGTGGAGCAACGTTTTTGACATTTGGAGTGTTGGACTGTATTAACGTCTGAATGTTGTCACGTTGACACTTCATATGTGACAACATTCAGATGTCCATAACCTTTAATTAGTTTACACATGAAAAAACTTAAATAGAACAATCTTACACGTACATATAATATGTTTGATCATTTAAATTATGACACATCAAATGCTAAACCATTTAAATCATGTATCTCGGTATTCAAAGTCCACATGGTTTTTTCAAATGTTGAAACGTCATGATTTAAACGGTTCGGAGTCTCAGATGTCATGATCTAAAAGATCTATCTTATCATGCGTGCAGATAAAATCGTCCTACGGAAGACTTTTTCGTTTGACGCACTTAGGCCTTTTTTACATCAATAAATTTACAACTACTCAAATTTAAACATTTACTCAGATTATAATAAAAAAATTGGATTTGAAAATACTAAAATTTTGTTCAACGCTACTAAGATGATACAAATCGTGCTTAAAAGTAAAAATAATAATTAAAAGCTAACACATTTACCATTTTAACTTTTAAGCGGGTCGGTAGGATTAGTTTCCTTATAAACAAAGAAGTAGTGATTAATGTGGCCAACTGTTATTGCAATTTCAGGTTTAACCAAACACTGTTTATATTAATAAATTCTTTTACAATAAACTAGAAAAGAAATGCGTTGAATTAGTACTTGCTGTGTACACTTTTGGTACAGGATTTTGTATTCAATGTCAAAGTATAATCCTTGTGAATCTGACCCTTTTACATTTTACTCCGCGATCAAACGTCCATGTAACAAGATTTTCTTGTTGTTTTTGTTGTTGTCGTTGTTGTTATATTGCTATTCCGTTTTTAGGATGATCGGTCAAGAAAACCCGTATCCTGAAACGGTCGAGAAAATAAACATATTCATATTAGGAGGACAGAGCAACATGGCTGGAAGAGGTGGGGTGGATGACAAAGAATGGGATGAATATGTGCCTATTGAATGCACGAGAAATCAAAGAATTCTTCGACTGAATGAAAATTCAGAATTGGAAGAGGCTGAAGAACCACTCCATTCAGGAATTGATGTGAATAAAACTTGTGGGGTTGGTCCAGGAATGGCATTTGCTAATGCAATATTGGAAAAAGACCCTAATTTTGGGTTCATAGTTTTGGTCCCTTGTGCTATTGGAGGGACAAGTATTACAGCTTGGTCTGGTTCTAATAGCAGACTCAGAAGTCAGATGATTAAAAGAACTAACGAAGCTCTCAAACATGGTGGACAGATTCGTGCAATTTTGTGGTATCAAGGGGAGAAAGATACAGAAACCAAAGCTGCCTCCTATTTATTTTTCGGTGAATACCAGATGTTTCTTTATCGTTTATATCAAGAATTGAAGTACCCCAAAATTCCATTTGTTCAGGTATTTATAATTCTTTTGCAATCAAGTTTCTGCCTATTTTTGGGGCGGTTTGACAAGGCTTTTGATTTTACTTTTCGTAGAAAAGTTTTTGTGGAAGCTATTTGAATAAGTATTTGAAAATTGATTTCTAAAAGAACTTTCACTTTCGGAAGAGCTTGTAAAAAAGACGCATTAGGTTTGCTCCCTTTAAATGTTTTTTGATTAGAAGAAACGCTTTTATTATAAAATTAATCTAACTGGCCCAAAAACACTTTTTGAATGTCAAAATCTCATTTTCACATCTTCAAAGTCATGTCAAACGGACCCTTAACTGAGCATATTTCAACAAGAAAAATGCTATTCATCCCCATGATAGGTGAAATTAAATGACTTATTTAAATTCACCTATCATTTAATGCCACATAGACTGGGGATGGATCCCCAGTGGGGATGAATAGCATTGCTCTTTCAACAAGGGTGAGATCATCTCAAAAATAATTATTTACCTCATACCTCAGAGGCCAAATTCTCATGATAGATAACTGTTGTCGAGTATATTAATACAAAGGAATAAAATTAACAAATTTGTGCAAATTCTTAACCTTTGACTTGCACTATTAAAAAAAAAAAAAAATCCCAATTGATTGCACAGATTTGATCTTTGTCTGAAGAATTTAAAAGAAAGGAAAGAAAGTGCTTATAGGAAGAAATTGCAATCTTCAAATATAAGAATTTTAAAATGGAAGAGAAGTTCATGAGATAACATTTAATTTATAGCTAAATAAGACCACCAACTGTTGATATGGTAAGAAAAGATGCTATTACAATAACATTTATTTTGTTCGAAAGTGTCGAAGACCATGTTTGGCTTTGCTTATTTCTACGTTTATTTCATTCGAAAGAACCGGTTTCTTCGTGACCTTTTTGGTCAAACTCGACTAAAAGTTTGCTGGTGCACGTGTTCATATAAATCTTTCTACATTTATTTCATTCAAAGAAGTGCTTGTACTTGACTTTTTTATATACTTTTTGTAGCATTTCAACTAAACCAAATACGCATTAAGAAATTGTACATAATCAAGCCAAAAGTAATTCTCATATTCGTGTTAACGTTGGTGTAAAGGTAGCATTAGCATCAGGACAGGGAGAAGCAGATTGGCTGGAAAATGTTCGAGCAAGTCAAATTGCAATGAAGAATGTTATAACTGTTGATGCCATGGGACTCCAAGTTGGAGAAGATGGCCTCCATCTCACCACCAACTCACAAGTTCGCCTTGGTAGGATGCTAGCAGATGCCTTTTTCAGCACCATTTCTTAAATTTTATTTCAAAATGTTCAAGACTCCGAACAAGTTAACAGCGGACAATGTATAGCCACAATCTCAATTGTTATTTTTTCAATGTAGATTAGCTACGAGAACAAATGCTACGTTCACCATAATTAGACACGTACATTCTTTTTTACGAGGGATTTGTCATTACACTTACAAATTCTATTTCCAAGGTGTTACGGATTTTCCCAATAAAGGGTGACGATCCAAATCTTAGAAAGAAAAAATTGCAAGTAAAAAAAAAATCTCAAAATTGAGATCTTTTTCAATTGTAAATCGCACATAAATATCGGAAAAATATGGAAACTTTGGTCACTTTCTTAATTCAATTACATCACGAAGTTTATATTAATGAAAATGCAAGCACATTTCCAATTGATCTGTTACTATTTTTAATGCCTCGAGGGGCCAAAGTTCATTTCCTATCTAGGATTAAAATAGACCGTAAAGTGATCTTGTAAAATTTAATTAATTTAACGGTTCTTGTATTACATAAAATTTCACTCGACATGTCCAATAAATTTTGAATATACTAGTACCGTCAAGATAAACCACTCAAACTAGTCCTTGCCGAGAAAGCAAGCCGACAAGGCAAGTCTTTGCTCCTTTATTTGCTGTTGCACGAATACTTATTACAAAGGAACTCTAACAACTATATATAATTATAATGTTTCTCAAATGAAAATAATTTCATTCAATTATATCAATTATCTACTTAGCACTTATTGACTTTAAACATCAAAATAACTCGAGAGATTATCGTCGTTTCTTTACAAGTATGGTCCATTACTTACGAGGCAATCTTATTCAGCAGTTGGTGATATTAATTAAACGTCAATATTAATAAGAAAAATATACAAACTTTTAAAATTAATTTCCCAATCAAATTAAAAATTTTAAATGTTGAATGTCGTTAAAGATGACTTATATGGTATAGATGTAAATGGTGAGTGCAAAATTTACTTTTGAGTTTGTCTTGGTTGGATTTCCTTATAAACGAAGAGGCGGCTAAAAAGGAAATATGTCATTTTTTTTTGGGCATGTGCTAATTTTCTAAAACACTACATTTACATTCAAAACGTGTTTTTTTTTTAAATTTGAAACATGTTACAAATCTCATAAAACATGGCAACAAGTATAGCTACTTACCAAGTTAATCCCCAAAGAGTGTCGGCGCTTAATTAAATACAAATATAAGTACATAAAAAACGATTCATTCACGAGTTTTCACCATTTGTGCTAACAAGAGACCATGACAACACTGTTAAAGGTGCAATTTTCACTTTAGCTACTACCTCTAATACGAGATTTTTCTATCGAAAATGACAGAGCATGATGCTTCTCGAGGATTCTTTTACACTACCCTGAAAAGTTTGTCCAACAAAATTTTGCTATTCTTTCCGATCATGTTGCTTCTCTATGGCTACTTCCGGTTTGAGATGATTTCCCAAGAAGAAATCAATTCCAGAAAGGTCGAGAAAATAAGCATATTCATACTAGCAGGCCAGAGCAACATGGCGGGAAGAGGTGGGGTGTTTAACGGAGTATGGGACGAATACATTCCGATCGAGTGCAGGAGTAACAATAGAATTCTTCGACTAAATGGAGATTCAAAATTGGAAGAGGCAAAGGAGCCACTCCATGAAGGAATTGATGATGTGAAAAAAACATGTGGGGTTGGTCCAGGAATGGCCTTTGCTAATGCAATATTGAAAAAGGACCCAAATTTTGGTCTTATAGTATTAGTCCCTTGTGCTTATGGAGGGTCTAACATTACAGATTGGTCAATTCCTAATAGCAAGGTACGAAGTCGATTGATCGCAAGAGCTAATGATGCTCTCAAATATGGTGGAAAAATTCGAGGGATTTTGTGGTATCAAGGGGAGACAGATACACGGAATGAAGTTGCAGCAAAAGAATTTCACGGCCATTACAAGAAGTTTCTACACCGTTTGTATGAAGAATTAAAGAATCCTAAAGCTCCTTTTATTCAGGTATGCATCAGTAATTCTAAATAACATTACTCATAAATATTAGTGGACCCACGATATACACGAATCTGTTTTTGTTGTTGGTGTTTGACAATTAATACATATGAAGGTAGCATTAGCATCAGGACAAGGGGTGAAGAATTATATGCATAGGGTAAGAGCAATTCAAAAGGCAATGCAAAATGTGGTAACAGTCGATGCCTTTGGACTTCAACTTGGAGCAGATGGCATGCATCTCACAACTGCTTCTCAAGTTCAGCTTGGCAAGATGATGGCTAATGCATTCTTCAATACCACGAAATAAGGATGGAGAAATTAATGATACGTTCTTCGTGAATTTGAGTATAATTTAGCTAATTATATGTAATGGATTATTGTATAGTTGTATGGAGTGAACAAACAATCGAGAGTTGTTTTTTTAATAGAGTTTTTAGAATACATTGAATGAACGATACTCATTGATTCAACCAAATGTCGAGAACTTATTGAAGGGGATTGACTTAATCAACAAAACAATTGACTTTGAAGATTATGATTTGGAAGGAAAAAGAAGAAAGGACTCCGTATTTTGCAAATTTTATTCAGGAAAAACTTGTTTTTAAAGAAAACAACCACCCCAATGAAGACGTATTTGCCCCAAGCTAAAAATTAATAACTCGTGCAAAAACTCAATAAATAAAGCAACATAAAATAAAAGGAGGTATTTAAAGATTTTAGTGAATTTATAAACTATTTAAATTATAAATAAAAAGAAATGAGCACTGGAAAACTAATATTATTTAAGGGATAATTAATTAGAAGTTGAAATTTTAGGAAGATTATCAGATTTTTTTTTTTTTATCAATAAACCTACTTTTCATAATAACATAGTATTTTTTTTTTTTTTACTAACAAGTTCAATTAACTTGGAAAACCTCTTATAAATTTTATCTATTATCATAAACTTAACTTCAACTTATTTCTAACTTTGATTAACAAAGAAAAAATTATTTATTTACTTGAGAATTAAATATTTTTGTTTGATTATTAGTAACTTAATTTTTCTTACTTTTAGGTAAAACTAGTAACTTACACGAATCTTCTAGAGTGGTGCTACATGTACATTAGGGGTGCCATAATGGACACATGGCACCTCCCTATTGGAGGATGTGCCGATCCAGTCTTCTATGTCCTGACATGCNGGTGCCATAATGGACACATGGCACCTCCCTATTGGAGGATGTGCCGATCCAGTCTTCTATGTCCTGACATGCTTCTTTTGTATCTGTCATCTCTACACTCCCTTGGCTTGAATCGGTGGTAGTGGTAATCATTAGTGTTGGACTGTCATCAAAAGTGAAATTAAAATGGTTACACGGAATTAGACCTTGCTACAAGTAGATCAACGAATACGCATAGTAGGCCTTGTGGCCAAAAAAAGCAAAGCAATGCAAAAAAGCTATACAAGTAGCTATGTGAATATTTTCTGCACGAGAAAAAGTCCCTAGGAAAATGAGAAATATTCAATTAAGTCCTTCTTCTTAATGAGGTCCTAATTTGTGTGTGTGTAATTAATGGGTGTCAAAATACGGCATAATTACTGTGTTTGCAGATGTTTTCTTTTCTGTCTTGAACCTCTTGGGGTGTTATGGCTAGTCGGGCATATCATATGGTCTTGTTTTTATTAACTATTATTCACACATTTCGTAAAAATCATAGCTCATAAGCACTTTAAAAAAATAATAATAATAAACTTTGCTAGTCGAGGCATCTTGCAGCAAGCCCCAAATACCCCCTCATTGAAACCCGAAATCCATTACTTTTGACCACAACAAAATGGATGGCCCAGCCTGTACACTTTCCACTGCAATAACTAAATGGTCACCATGGCTAAACCTGAATTTCATGTTTGGCTTTACTCCAAGATGGAGACAATATTCATTCTCAGGCCCAAATAAACCATTGGATACTCGTCATGTACTACACTTGCATTCTTAATACAATTTCAAAGTGTTCACAACTTAATTTCCTCCATCCCTAATGGCGTGCAAAACGGTATCGTAGCGAAAGTTACTACTGGTTGAAGTAGGCCGTTCCAAACTTTATAAACGTTTTTTCTTATTTTTGTCCAAATTTTTGAAATTATTACGGGATGTCAAACGAAGTCGAAATGAGTTGTAACTTTCGCTAAGATTGGCTGTTTCGTACGTTGTTAGGGATGAGGGAAACTATTTCGTGAGAAGTTTGAAATGTTATTAACAATGTAATATTTCAACTTCTTCTAACATACCATAATAATCTCAAAAATTAAGACAAAATTAAGGAAAATCCTAAATCAAAATAGTTGCTCCCAAAAGCATTTTCATTTTCAACCGGTAGCTGACGCGTGTTGTTTCTTGTGGCCTTTGTCTTTCATTTTTTTATGCCACATCAGCACTTTGAAATCTTGTTTTTTACCCTATTTTGAGCCGGCTAAGTAGCACATTATTATGACGTGGCTTTGCACTCAAGTTCTCTCTTTTTTAAAAAAAAATCAGAAATGGTACGGTTGACATGCAGTCGCACTTGAGTTTTCCATGCTTCTTTTTTTTCTTTCAGAAATGGTGCACTTGACAAAAATATTGTGAAGAATATTATAAATTG